>JAQFZW010000397.1:0-63961 GCA_034687055.1 Heteromurus nitidus
CGCAGAGAAAACGTTGGCGTGAGACCCCTGACATTTCAGTGTTTTGTGTTTTGGTCAGCTGTGGAACATGCGCTGTTACTGATTGATTGAAAGTTTGAATCAATTGTACTTTATATGTAGTATTACGTATTATTGCTTAATAGTTTATTAAGGGTTTATTTTTCTTCGTTAATTAGTTTAATAACTCAAATGTAATGGAAGTAGAACTCTCCGGAATCAACGAGGCAGAACTAGAACGGGAATTAGTTGAAAATAATTGAGGTAAGTGTGTATGAATTGAAAAATTGCTGAAAAATACTACTACTATATCCTAAAAAATTACATAAAAATAATTATGCTACATCTAATTATTATATAGGTGATGACGATTGAAGATGACGTCAATGAATATTCGGAGGAATTGTTTGGAACCGTCGAGTCTGAAGATGAGCCCTGTTCTGATGGCGAAAATGACAATGAAGAGATTGGTCCCACGATGAAGAGAGTTCTACGACGAATATGTCCTGAAGTATGGCAAGCACAACAAACGAATACGGAATTTCAAGTATGTAACGAAAGAAGATATACTCCGCCTTCTTGCTGTTCGAATTTGCATGTCACTGGACAGAAAACCAAAAATTGCCGACTACTGGTCCAACAACCCATTCTTCTCTTCTGCCATTGTACCGAAAATTATGAGCTTGGATCGCTACAAAGAAATTCACCGATTCCTCCATTTTTGGGACAACTCATAGCCGAACGGGGACAGGCTGTATAAAATAAGTCATTCCTGGGAGCTAATTACAACTAGGATGATACTGCTATTCAAACCTGTGTAAACCTAAAGTAAAGTGTAGTATTGTTGTTTTCTCCAGTTAATATAAGTATTAGTACAGGTTTTTATGCGCAGATAGTATATTAAGTATGCAATTTTCAAATATATATGGGTAGTGGCTACGTAAAACTTCCCAAAAATTGTCCACGCCTAGGGTAAGTCACCTCCCCTCGGTGCCCACTTTGAATGAGTAACGAGAAAAAGTAACTACCCACGCAACGGTTATCTTACTCCATTGATTCCCATGCAACGGTAAAAAGTCACAGCGCTAGGTTTCCACAGTTGATATAACACAGGTTCTACTAATTTACACCGTAACTCCAAAAACGGCATGGGGTTTGTACGTCTGTAAAGGTTAAGCCGCAAGCCACGCGCACTATAGTCCTCTCGAACATATGAAGAGTCAAGTCAGAGTCAAAAAGTTGTTGATATGAGAGAAGGTGATGGTGATGGACAGGGCGGATGTATGCGGAATAATATATTATATATTTTTTCTGCCCGTGTCGAATGACAAAGGCCGTATAAAAAATCGTTAATGTTTTTCCACCTTTTTAACACAAACACACACACACGAGCTCTTCTCTCTACTTAACCGTGAAAAGGTATTATATATTTTTCCAAGAAATTGTCTCAGCACAAAGGAACTAAATGAATGTTTGAAAATGTAATTTCTGGAAATAATTTTATTTCCATGCTGAATATTGAGTGAAGATAATATACATGCATGATGCTTGTGTGAAGGGAAAAGGAAGCACTTGAACGGATGTACGGAGAAACGGCAAAGTCCACACTGTTCCCCATTTCCACTCACTCCTCCAGTATTAATGCATAAAAAGCCAAGTAAGTATAGTTTTCATGTGTTCAGCTGCTGCGCTACTGCATAAAAAACTCTCTCTCGGAGAAAAGAGAAAGGAAGAAGGGAGAAAAAAAGCTTTTTACTGCAGCCTGTAGCTCTCTCTCTCTCTCTTTCCCTTTTTCAACATTTCTCCTCTCTTCTGCCTGTGTGCCTGGAGTTCCTCTGGAATGAGTGCACACACAAAGTGGAAAAGACTTTTTGTCGCTTCACATGTACCTTTTTGGATATCACATACAACACACACACACACACACATACACACACGTACATATTATGTACAAGAAAGTAACCTAACATCCACTACTCTCCTACTCGCTATATATGTGTTTTTTATCTGTTTTTCTCATATAAAAGGATGGATCATTCATGTCACACACATATAAAAACTATCTAACTATTCCAATATTACATTAGAACATGAGGGAGAGAGTTTTGTATTACTCTTTCCCACTATAATTCCACTTTCCTCCATGTATTCTAGCTGAAAGTATTTTTTGCTGACTCAAGTTCCAGCACACACACACACGTTACGTTCATATAATTCTCAAAAGCTCCTGGAGAAGAAGAAGGAGGAAAAAAAACAAGTGAACGAACTTATAAAAAATAGGGAGAAAGGTATAAAAAGCATGTATAAGTGCTCCCTTCTCCTTTTTCTCTCTCTCTCTCTCCAAAATTCCTACTCAAGTTTCGAGTATTTTTTTCTTCTTCTCCTTCTCTCAAGTGAGCAAAAGTGGCGTGTGTGTGTGTGTGTTGGTGGTGGTGGTATAAGACTTCCCTTTCTCTCTTGCTCCTTGAATTTCAAGTGCCTCGTTCAGCAAAAAAAAATGAGATCGAGCTTGGGCTCTTTTTTTTCTAGGTCTTCATTCACAAAAGATATCCCTCTGGAAAAAAAGAGCAGAGATGAGCTAAGCTGAGTTGAGAAAGGAGAGAAGAGGAGAGACACGTCACGAGGATGATCATGTTCAATGTTTATGACTCTGAAAAAAAATCCTGTTGCTGAGAAGATGAGAGAACGAAGAAAATATAGAAGCGTGTACATCCTTAGTTTGGCTGATATGTGGGATGGCATCTGACACACAAGGCACACACACATTCCATTTGAAAATTCAAAGTGACACTTTGAACGACTTTTTTTCGGAGTAACAAAGACCTTCAGTTCAGGGAACAGTGTGTTCAAAAAAAACTCAAAGAAAAATGTAATATAGAGCGGGTATCTTTAATGCATTCCAAATTCCAATCCAAAGTCCTGCAAAAAAAAGTTCCTCCTGAAGCCATGGATAAAATATGGAGAGAGAAGAGAGTAAGTTCGTGGGTGAGAAATCAATGGCGAGGAGATGTTAAGCTCTCTTGTCCATACTAAAGAGGTTAGAAAGCGATATGTGGCTGTCATGTTGTCGATCCTGAAACATGTTTCACTAAACTATGCTCTCTCTCTCTCATTCTCTTCTCCAAACTCTCCAGAGTTCCAGAGGTTTTGACCTCGCCAACCACCAGAACGTGTTTTTGTATATTAGGGATTTTCACAGGATTAGCCTAATTCCTCACAAAAAATAGTGTTGCATGTGCTGTTCATTAAGGAAAAACATGTGTGTGCTTATTTGTGGAGTTGGTGAGCTGGATTAATTTCCATTTGCTCAATCATCCATGTCCAAATGGCAATTGTGTGGTGGAATGTTGAACAAAAAGCTTATTGTACTTGATATCAAGAGTGCTTCAGCCTTCAGCTCATAGCTACTCTTCCACACATACAATCCTCAATCCCTCACATCGCATCCCATATCTCTCTGAAGTGGCACTTGGTTGAAGACATCTCCACACACAAAAAAACCCGGAGATTTGTGTGGCTTCCGATTCCACTACGAAACTTACCTTTTTGATGATGTATTAAATCAGAAGAGCTCACAAAACGCAATTAGAATGATGGGAAAGTGGAAAGCAAGTAACTTATAATTAGGAACGTGAGAACAATTAGTATTGTCTTTTTCTGGGAAGTTCCAGGAGAATACTCTGCTCCAGTTCCAGATGGGGAATGGGAAACAAAAATGGCTGAAGGATAATGTATACTTACGGAATGTAATAACAGAAGAAATCCTACCCTAATTTATGAGCTACGAAAGAAGAGAATCTTTAAAAAGGAGCAACTTGAGTCAAGAGCCTGCCATCACTTCTCGAAAACTGCCTTTTCAGATGTAATTAAGTTTGTGGCTGGATATGGCCTTGTGCTTGTGATGCTTCGTATTAATAAGCCTCTCTATTCTTTGTCTTGAAGGGAAATAAGAGGAAAGTTATATAAGTCTGTCATTCATCGTTACAAATTGTGTTCCAGAAAAAAAATTAGAGATGCAAGACGAATCTCTGTGGTTCTACTTCGTGACCATAAAAATGAATCAAAAAATCGGTTGCTTGAAGAAGAAGATGATAAGAATGTAATTTGAGGAGACAAGGAGTGGCACAAAATTTTCATCGCAAAATCGCAATGTGGGAATTTTTTATTCTGGAGCACAAGCTTAAAAGAATATGGGTGAAGAAATTATGGTGAAAAATAGAAATATGTCTATATCTCCCACAAGGGCTGTTTCGCATGTCAAGGCTTGAGATGAGCGGAGGGACCAGGACCAGGACCGGCTCTCTGGTCCTGGTCGTCTTTTGACTGAGAACATCCATCTCTTCGCTGACTTTGACTAGTTGCAGCCAAGTGTGACTGGAGGAGAAAGTCGTTAAGCCCAGTGCTGAGTATGCAGACGAGGCTGAAATTATAGGGGAAAAAATTGGTGACATTTGCTTGGCACGACAAACCACCACTAATACCACACGACCACACTGTACAATCCCATCCCCTCTGTCAAGTATTTTGGATTATACTCTCGAGACTGAAGGGAGAAACATAAGCTCTTAAGCTCAGAAGACGATATCATTTTGCATAAAAAGCATTAAAACACACTTTTGGCTAACCTTGCAACATTTTACGGTGGCACTGGGAATATATACATTCACATTGACAGTGACAATATGTCTCTACAAATGCGACGAAGGTGACCTTTTGCTCTTTCCAAAAAAGATAATATTTTAAATGTAAATTCTTCGCTTTGATTTCACAATTCTTCCAGAGAGGCTATATATATACATATAGAAACCAACTCATTCATGCGAGTCATGTGAAGGTGGAAACACAATTTCTCACTTTTCCTCCGTTCACCTTCGCCCAGCAAGAGAACATTCCTGGAATACTAATCAACATTTTTTTCCGCCCGATAATTCCATTGTGTAATAAGAAGATGTATGTATGCACACGTAGTCAGAATTCCTGGAAGATTCCTAGATCGATCTTCTTCCAAAAAAAACCAGCCATTTTTCTCGTTCAAGATTGAAGATTACTCTGGATAACATATCCACCTCCACAACCACACCAGCACCAGACACGAGATTCAAAGGGGAGAAAATGACGATAAATTTTGAAGATTGTAGTAGCTCTCCATGTTCCCCATCATAACCATAATCATCAAAGCCAGAAAAGTTTCCTTTATCATAAAAAAGCGATTGTGATCGCAATCCATTTCATGACGAAAAAAATTGCCACTCATAAATGAACGGGGATTTTTAGGGTTAACGAAGCGAGCATATATACGAGAGAACACCACTTGATTATATTGATTGAACAATTATCATTAGCGACTAGCGAGAGGAGGGTCATAAAACCCCATGAAAAAATATTCATTGAGGGTGAATGGGTGAAACGACAAGAAAAAAACGAAGCCCAACCCTTTTTTCTCTTGTGGAACAAATCTTTTTTGATTGGATTGAACATTGACCCACAAAATTGGACCCTCTCTCCAGAATTAGAGTTGCATTTTCTTCTCCAGAGAAGAAGACGAAGCTAATCAACCAGAGAAAATGTAATGAACGTTATCAGCGAAAAATATAATTCATTCTACTTTGTAATGAGCTTCGCCATTAACGGAGCAAACTCTGGCGAGTTTAAGAGTTGAATAAATAGCCACGCATGTATTCCTCAAGTGGATTTTTTTGTCTGGAGAAAAGGAAAGAAGAGCTAATTTACTAAAAACAAGTGGGAGTGGATGAGCTTGATGTGGAGGAGTGCATTTCTTTCACCCAAGATAAAATATATGACACACTTCCGAGTATTGATGAGTTTGGGGCTCTTCTACACATTTTTCCTTTTTTTTGTTTTTTCCAGTGAAAGTGGCAGAGAGTTAGTTTTTTGGGGGGGGGGAGAAAATGGTGCTTAGCCTGTGGATATACATGGATATTGGGTCTCTTTTTTTCGGTTCGAACCAATTATTTCCGCTTTATGACCGCATTTTCACGCCAATAAAGATGGTAAAAAGAATTAGCACGTCCAAGGGAAATGGAAGTAGTGTTCTCATCTGAAAAAGAAACTCCCTTTCTCCAGTTGAGAAGGAGTATTTTGTTCTGTATATCCAGATCCAGATCCAGCTAAATGCAGCTGGCCATGTTCATGCATGTCCTGCGAGAAGGAAATACTCTTTTCTTAGCTTCCAGGCTTATAGCTTTATACATGTGGGGTGTATAGATACATTTTCTCGTTTAGACAAAAGCAATTTCTCCCAAGGAGAAAAGTGCTATGATGAGAAAACGAAGGAGAAAAAGCAAAGCTCGTCTATCTGCCCATATTAAGCTCACAGTCAGTAGTGTTCTCACTGTACCAGAGCCAGATTAGAGCGAAAAGTCAGAGGAGAAAAAAAAAGTTCTCTTGTCTTGACCAAGACCTTTTATAACCTTACGGCATGAAACATATTGTAACGGGTTTTCCTCCTTTCTCCTTCTTCTTCGTGGTGAAAGACAAGACAAGTCATTTCCGCCCTCCTGGACGAACGCATATGTTCAGAGGGGCAAAAATGTGGAACGGATCAAACAGGAATTTTCTTGGTGCAGTTAGTGTTAGTACCACCGCACACCACACACATGCACACACATGCAAACACGAAAAAAAGTTTCTTGTATTTTTTTATACTTTTCTCCAGTAATCTAATGATATTAGAGCGGGGAACAACGTGTGTTTTTTCCGATGTATAATGGTGGAAGTGTGTAACAAATTGGGCAAGGGCGGATAAAAGAAGATCACAGCCAATTTTCTTGAAATAACAGCCAAGGTGAAATGGGCCATGTGGTAATTTTATTTAATGTTCTCGCCTTCACTCATTCATTCAACGGGAGACGGAGGGGTTTCCAGACGACAAAGGCATACCATATATATAGGCATACTTTTTTCCAAAGGATGGAAATATCAAAGAGAAATTTAGGGAAAAACATATAATCTGTTCTTCAGTACAGAGCAGGATGAATGGTGTACAGTACACACAAACATGTATTGCATCAGAGTGACTAAATGCATGCTTCTCCATGCATCGCTACTTTCTTCCCGTTAAATCCTATGAATATGCTTTGGAAAATGAAACGACGCTATCCAAGCGGAACTAAGCATCTTATCCTTAGAAAACCCAATCTATATATATTTTGTGTGTGGATGTGTTTGTAGTACATTTTTTGCTCGGAGCGAGGAGTCGAGGCGAAGGCGAGGAGTGGAGCAACACACACAAAATGTGAATGAAAAACTGTTTGCGAGTCATTATCGATGATAATCGGAGAAAAGAGTATAAATACAAAACATACACAAGAGCAGAATGTGTGTTTTATAGG
This sequence comes from Heteromurus nitidus, assembly GCA_034687055.1. Classification (NCBI taxonomy): domain Eukaryota; kingdom Metazoa; phylum Arthropoda; class Collembola; order Entomobryomorpha; family Entomobryidae; genus Heteromurus; species Heteromurus nitidus. The sequence goes on from JAQFZW010000397.1 coordinate 7,350, forward strand.
GTAATATTGTACTTTCTCTACCGAAACATTCTTCCAATACATTCTCACTTGACATGTGTTCCGTTCTGTTTGCCTAAACCGAAACAAGCTCAGTTCTGGCCTGGCTCTTTCTCTCTCGCTGATTTTCCTTTTGCATGCGGTTCGCCTTGGATCAGGAAAAGAAAAGAGGAGAGAAGATGATGAGGTAGAGCGGATGGAAGAGGAGAAAGAGAGGAAGACGTGCACAATTTATATTTCTTTCACTTTCACAAGGAGCATGGGAAAAAATGGGAAGCAAATGAAGCAAAATGTCTGATTGTGACAGGACGATAGGGTATTACAAGCTGACGCTCTGAGGTACAGAATTCCTTTTAGCATGCGGAGAAGGAGAGGAGAGAGAAAGGCTTTCCCTGCGAGAATGTATGTGTCAGTTTTGCAAAATGTGTGTAGCCAATCTGGATTTTCTATAGAAAAACTATGAAATGCCATGATATCTGGCAATCTGTATCTCTTCTCTCTCTCTCTCTCTCTCGTAGATATATTCTACACATCACAATAAATCCATCTTGATTTCCTCCCTCATTTCGCCTTCGCTCCAGCAGAAAAAATATATATGTGTGCAAGTCCAAGTCCACGACCGACACCAACTTCACTCCAGGATTCGCTGGTTATTTTTTTTCGGAGAACCTCTCCTGACTTTTTTTTTGACTTGATGCCCTTTACTCAGAATGAGATTGGGATATATGTAGCCGGCTCCACTCCCATTCAATAATATTGTGAAAGGTTTTAGATTCTCTGACACTTGCAGAATGACTCCACAACCAGATATCTGTGCATGTCACGTACATCTTATTGGGAGCTTATTCGGAGCTGGAATAAAAAATAGGCTAGTAAAATACTCTTCAAAATTATTATGATCATTGGGAGATTCTCGTCAAATTCAATTGGAAACATGAAAAAGGGACCACTCTCTTTTTTTCCTGGAGGATTGCCATCAACTCAGCAACACCACGCTTCTCCTCATATTTTATTTATCGAAGAGAGAGAGAGTTATCATATCATTTGCTCGTGAAATCGTCCATTTCCTCACCCGTACTCCCAATCCGGAGAATCGGCAACGACAGGATCTATGCATAAATATGAATGAATATAAATTCATATACAAGCTTTTTGTTTTTCTCCAGTCCAGTCCACTCCTGGAATAAATCAACTCCACTCTATAGCTCAAATGGTCAACTCCCAAAAAAATCTCCCCAGTTTGTTTATTTTATGAGGAATGATTTATTTGTGGGAGGAGTGGCAAAAATAAATTCATTTTATGAGATTGAATGTCAGTGGAAAATGATTAATGATGGGGGGTATCCGACCATGTCCAGAAATCACCGGACGAGAGAATCCAGAGTTGAGTAAACATGGCCCATGCTCTAGTATATTCGTGAATGCGGCTAATGTTTCAAGAAAACTCGGATTTGCTGGAGAATGTTTTGGATAAAGTCCATTTTTCATGTTGGTAAAAGCAAATACTTGGGACAACAAGCCTCTATACCCTTCTCTTTTCTGGAGCACACGTGTGGAAGATCTGCACCCAAAGTGAAAGTAATAAAGGTTATGTTATATGATGCTATACGCTTTCTGTCCAACTCAAAAACTGGACAAACTTTTAAGGGAATACACTTTCATGTCAGTCCTCATTCATTAACTAACGACGTTAGTGAAACCGTAATTCAATTTTGTTGATGAATCTTGTGCATATTATGGTTTGGGTATGATTTTGTGCAGTGAAGGTCGGAGAGTGAAATCAAATTTGATAATAGTGACATAATGTGGATGGAGGGTGGAGGTTGGAGGTGACATATTCCAATAACGAAGTTTTGCCAAACTGTCAGCATATTTAAGTTCTAAGAAATATACGGATGCGAGCGAATCGGCATAAGCATATCACAACACAAGCATGCAAGAGCACAAAATGCTTTGGCTTTGTTCTGCCTTTTAGAAGATGCATAGCTATGGTAAGGGTATCACGATGCCCCAGCACAAGTCGCGAAAGACGAAAGTATGCATAAAACCCATACCCAAACCACATCAACATCCTTCTACTGTTCCAGAGACACATGCTGTGTGCACGAAGCACGTGTCAAGTGCATTTACAATAATTTTAAAGTGTATTTTGTTTACAAATGCATTTAAAGTTTGATTAATTTTGTGACAAGGAAAGAAGGGACAATTATTTAGCTAACTGCGAACGAGTATTTGACTATTTATTGAAAGGTGCTTGCTAACTGGTAAGAAGTTTGTATATTTCATATTTTGTATGACAATGCTTGCTGTTTGTGAGTTGCAAAAAAGTTGATTAAAATTAAAATTTGTGTTTGTTTTATCTTCCAGTTTATTGTGGGGACTAGCGTATATTGAGTTCCATCAGAATTCAGAAAAATGGAGACATTCAAGAAGACGTACGTGGCACCATTTCAAAAGTCGTCGGTGCCCCTCTCCCCGGACACCTTGTACTGGAAACGGTTCACTCCGCCGATCCTCCTCAAAGAGGTGAACTTGGTTGACTACATCGATGTGAGCCCGATAGAGCCTCACTTTGTTGCAGTGACTTGTTCCTCCCGTGTCCAGCTGTATCACCCAATTACTCGCATGATTCACAAGAACTACAACAGATTCAAGGAGGCAGCGTACGGGGGCGTCTTCAGGAATGATGGTAGGCTCCTCGCAGCAGGAAGTGACGAGTGTGCCGTCAAGTTGTTCGAGGTGACTTCAAAGAATCTTCTCAGAGTGTTCAAAGGACATCAAAGGGCGGTGCACAGGTGTGCCTTCCTTCCAGCAGACAACCAACTCGTGAGCTTCTCCGACGATAAGACTGTCATGCAATGGGATATACCTAGTGAACAACTGCTCCACAAGTATGAAGGGCACTCAGATTACATCCGATGTGGAGCTGTGGTCGATTCTAACCCAAATCTAATAATATCTGGATCCTATGACCAAACTGTAAAGTTGTGGGATAAGAGGGCGGAAGGGAACAAAGAAATGATTAGTGTTCATCATGGAAGTCCAGTGGAATCCGTGCTCATGTCCCCTAGTGGATCCTTACTTTTCACTGGAGGAGGAACGGAAATCCGTGTCTGGGATTGTTTAGCTGGTGGACGTCTTCTAGCAAAGATTTCTCAACATCATAAGACGATAACGTGCATGAGATTTGGGACAAACTTTAAACGACTTCTGTCAGGATCGCTGGATCGTCATGTAAAAGTTTACGACATGAATACCTTCCAAGTTATCCATACGCTCGACTATTCTTCTCCCATTTTGAGCATGGGAATCACGCCAAGCGATAAAGCGCTCATTGTTGGAATGACGGACGGGATCATAGCCATTTCCAGGAAGGAAGAGGATCCATTCCAAGAAGGGGATTACAGTGACCAACCCGGCCAATTAGGAGTACAGGAGAAACGAAGAAAAAGTAGGAAATTGTTCTCGGATTACGCTACCACCGAATCCGGTGTGAAAGAAGTAGAGTACTCCGCTGGGAAAAGATATGATACGTACCTAAGAAAGTTCCGCTATTCCAAAGCATTAGACGAAGTTCTTTCCGATTATTACTATAATCAGCATCCAGCAGCAACCGTTGCCGTTATTCAGGAACTAATTAGGCGTGATGGGCTCAAGACAGCGCTGGCTGGAAGACAAGGACGACAATTGAGCCGGGTGATAAGATTTCTTGTGAAGCATTTGAGAAGACAAAGGTTCATGAGGGTGCTCCTCGTTGTTGCACACACTCTCTGCGACTTGTACGCTAAAGAAGTTGGCCAGGACCCGGCTGTCGACCAGTTGTTTCTCAAATTGTTTGACGAAATGAGCGGAGAAGTAGCGTACATGACGGACCTTTTAGAGACTCAAGGATCCCTTGATACAATAGTGGCTGGAGTGGAGCTGAGCAAAGAATTGAGCATCCTCTCCACAAGCAAGATTCCCATGAATGTCGTCTCCCCTGGAGAAAGCTCTAGTGCACCAGCCTTCCCATCATCAACGACAACCACAGGCAGGCTGGAACCATCTGAAAAGGCTATGGAAGCTGTGGTCGTAAAATTAAAGTCATGACCAATGCCATTTTTTTGTTATATGAATAAACTCGGGTAGAAATTAGCTAACCATTTTTATTTTAATAAATAAAAAACACTGTACACGTAACACAAAAGTTTTTGAAGCGGAGCCGTGAAAGCGAATAAAATTTTCCATTCATTTTCATCTCAACATTCCAGCCTCAGCATACAAGCATAAATAGCGTAAGCAAATGTCAATAATCACGCAACACCAAACAGACTAAACACAAGAGAGGCTTGAGTCCTCACAGCAGGAAATGCAGATGTTCAGTTCAGACTGGAGCATAATATTTCACTGGAGAAATTCAGCAGGATGCATATTAGAGTAACACTGTTTTTACGACTTTCTATAATTTACTTACTTCCACATCCGCAGCCTCAACAATAAATATAGTGGCTAACATGCAATCAAGACGCAAAAGCATATTTCATGAAAAAATACTAAAATCTTGTTACTGCCATTTTTTATGTGTTCGTCATTATTCGCAGGGGGCAGCAAACGTGAAGGTCACCAGCAGAATTTATTGACTCGACTTAAAATCAGCATCAAAAAACAACATTCGCTTTATTTCCGTCGTAAACCCAAACTTTGTTAATTACGCATTTCATTTATGCTTGACCTTATTAACGCCTATAATACTGCTGACAGCAAGAAAAATATCGATAATTAGCGAACACTTTTCATCCAGTTGAGTGCTACATAAAAAATAAACCTTCTTTTTGCTTCTGGCTTTAATGGTCTCTCTTCACCCCAATCTCATTTTCAGACATTTTTTCTCCAGCATTTCCATGTTCCATGATCCAGAACACACTTCCAACTTGCTTCCAACATATTGCTTGCTTACTTCTAGCTTAGTTATACGAGCTCCACATCGGCACTAAAAAAACAAAAGACTATATAGCTTCCGAAATCCAGTATACTCCCTTCTCCAGCATTGTTTTAAAACGAAGTTACCTACTTCCTCTCCGGTTTTTTTTCTTCCGTCCCCACAGATCCATTCCATTGAACGTGGCTACTTTTCCCCTCTCAAATCCTCGAGCACACACAACAGCTTCAAAATGAGCATTACGTTTTTTTATCTTTACTTTCTCTAGGCACTGGGCACGTTCTTGGTAAAAGTAAAGACGTGGAGAAAATGTGTTTTTTTTGTTACAAAAAAGAGAAACGCCTAAAGAAATGTATAGAGTGACTACTGCTACCTTTTTTTTACATATATTTACGTTACAAAAGTTACGACTTTGGGATATACTTTTTTAAAGAGTGAAAGCCCATATTCTCCTTCCTTTTTTTCGCTGCTGGCATTTCGACTTGAAGAATCGAGAAGAATATTATTGCCCAACAATTTCCGTTTAAAAAATGCTTCAGGGGAGAAATAGTTTTTTTCTACATGGATCCAGGTCCAAGCTCCAGGTTCCAGAGATCCTCTCTACAAAAAAACGGTACCTTGGTCATTCTTCCTTTTGGCAAAAAAATGTATGAATGAATGTAGGTAGGTAGATACATTATAATACTTTTTTCCCCATCTACACGATATCCTTTCAACAACTGGAATTTTCCTCGGTTTCCCTGATGCAATCATTGCAGAAGGCTGGTACACAAGTCCCTCTGAGCATTACACATTATCTTCCAGAGCTGCTGGAGCACAGGAGGAGGACGATGGCACATTTCCAAAAAAAGAAGAGAGAACAGAATGGAGGAAAAGCGGGTAGCATGTGATTCCTTGGAAAAGGATTTCCATCCAACAAAAAAAAAGTTTGTGTTGGGAGTGCCCCAAAGTAGTACAGAGATCAGGTAGCTCCTGGAGAAAGTGTGTCCTTGGTATAGTAGTACACGGGTATATATATATGTACTATATGGCGGTGTGGCGACAACTTGTCTACGAAGCCGAACTGGAGAAAAAAAGAGGAAATGAATGCCAAACAAGTAAGAATGATTGCATCATATTAAATTTTTGAGAACGGGCAAAAAGGGATACGGGACAGAGGCTCATTTTTCACAACTTTCTCCAGCGTAAGCCATAAGACGAGATTTTGCACACGACTTTGTTTTGTGTGTGTTCTGGTGTGTATGTTGCGGATTCATCAAGGCTCATATTTCATGAATGACTTTTATTATTTTATCATCACCAGAAAGAAGCGTAAGAACAAAAACGCAGGCAATTCCAAGGGAGAAAGCATAGAGCATATATATATGATGTACATATCTATTCCTTTCTCTTCCACCAGCAACACGCTGTGTCAACATCCATTCTTGAAAAAAATAACAGCAGAGAAGCTCTGGACTCGTATGGCTTCGCCCTTTATCTTATCTTGCTCGCCATGAGTCACAATAAATGATAATGATATATTCATGGGAGCCTGGGAGCTTAACTTTTTTTTACAAAAGACTTGTGTGCGCTCTCCTCCACTTTCCGCTCCGCGACATGCTGATCACTATCTCCAAAAGTTCACATCATTATTTGTCCACTGACTACATGCACAAAATAATACCTTATTTTGCTGTAATCTCCTCGCTTCTGTGCCAGTCCTCCAGAGCACAACCTGGACTGGAACGAAGAACACACAAGAGCTGGATTGAAAAGTTGGGAGAAAGGGAAAGGAAGTTGCTTTCTCTAGAAAAATTCGCCTGCTTTTCTTTCTCCTACCTTTTTTGTGTTTTCTCAGAATGGACGATAAAGTTGAGAAGAATAGTCATCTCGTCAGGATAAAGACGTAGTAGATTGAAAACTGAGTTGTTTCTCAAGTTTGCCCCTCTTATTCATACATTTCAGAGAAAGCAAATAATGCAAATAAAAAGGAAAGTTTTTTTCTTGGAACACTGTTCGTATTAAGATGAGACAACTTAAGATGCCCTCATCCAGGAATTTGCTAGCTCGCTCTTCATAATCTTTCTGATTCGTTCATTTGCATGCATTTCGTGGAAATGGGATGCTACGATGCTACTTTGCGTAATCCCATTGTAATCTATAAAAAAGTACTGGTAGTTTAGCTAAATAGTTTCCGGGAAAAGGAATTATTGGATTATAATTCAAATTCTGTGTGCTTCCAATGTAGCTAGCTACGCAGATAGTCAGGAATTTGTTTTGTTTATAAAATAATTTATTTGTGCAGGCCGTTATACAAAATCCATTACCAAAAATTGTAAACTTGTGTACATCATTTAATAACATTTCATAAAACTATGTAGCTTTTTAAGGCACTGTTCGGAATATTGCATAGAATAGTCAACGTCGTAAATACAGTGAGAACATCTCTAAATACAAAATTCTTCATAGTTCCTTAATGAATATGATAAGACGATTGTTTTTCGACGAACACGAAGTCGAACAGACCTAACATATATTCGTTTCTAACAAAAAGTAAGTACACATATGAATAATATACCACACTAACATACTACACTGTCAATCGTAAAGACAAGCTTCTTTCACTTCGTCTAACAATTTTTTAAACTCAAAAGTATTAGAAATCTTACTGACAAGGTTTCGATCCATACGATTAAAGTATGACGTTACTCTTCCGTTTCTTTTCTGAGCCCTTGTAGTAGAGTCCAAAAGATTCCTTTTGACAATGGAGCGGACGGCTGCACAATTTTCCCAATTGTTATTACCGATGGAATAATCGGAATATTGTGCAATCTCTTCGGTGATGCTGTCAACCTGTATCCCGTTATCGACCTCTGCGTCACTTTCTAGGACGAGTCCCCTAATCATTGATTCCAAGTCTGCATTATTCCATCCCTTCAATGGCTTTCTCATGGATAATCTGGTGAAAAAACACGTCCTCATTCCAGAATGATTCCAGTTCAACGTGGTTTCCTCCACATCTCCAAATGCGTTCACGTTTCTCCCGGGACATGCGGACGACAAACGTGATACCCAGTCGAGGTCACCGAAAAGCTCCAGTTCCTCACTGAGTTTAACTAAGTCTTTAAGCTCCCGTCTCTTTCTTGCTGACGCACTCAAGCTCACGTCTTCATCGTCAATCCCCTCGCTACTTCCTTGGCTGCCATCGCTGGGGAGAAGAAGTGCTTGCCGTGGGAAATTGAGATCTACCAGAAAAGGTTGAAAAGGACTGGAGTAGAGGTGAATGTCTTCATTTGTCAAACGGGTAGTATTGCTGGAGTACTGGATAGATTTGGATAGTAGAAACTGTAGTTGATTGATACACTGTCTAATATCACAGCCAGAATGTCGTGCAACTGAATCTAGCCATCGTTCCAATCGAACAAAGTCCGATTTCACCTGGCTTCCGTTGACATGATCTGAAAATAAGATTGGCTTAAGAATCTTCTCTGCTATTTCGCCAGATTTTGGAAAGGAGAAAGAGATGCGGAGCGGGTCCTTTTTGTCCAACTTGGAATCTATTAAACAGTACGCAGGAAGGCACGAAGTCATCACAATTGGGCGGACGGCTGTTGTAATCAACTGAGCGACGGCAGAAAAAAAACCTTCATCTTCTTCAGGATGGAATAAATCAATGTCCTTAAATAAAAGCAAGCAGTTGTGCGAACTTTCCAGTCGGTGGCTGAGGACAGCTTCTTCCACTCTTTTAAGAACATCTTTGCCGGATCGACTGCTGGAAAAATTTACTTCAACGACCTGTAAAAATGAAGAGAAAGAATGGTAAAATATGTCGATAGTTAAAGTTTTTAATTTAAAATGCTTTCTTTAAAATTGAACCTCAAAGCCAAGATGTTTTGCGAGCACATATACAGCAGTCGTCTTTCCACAACCGCTCGGTCCCGTGAGTAGCACGCTCTTTCGCTTAAGATCACTTTCGACTTCGTCGCTTTCAATAAAATCAGATTCAGAAGAATTTCCACGTCTTCGCTTCTTCTCCAGCTTTCGGCTAGTTCCCCCATCGTCTTTGATATCCATCTTCCATTGCTTCAGCCACCGATTCAAAGTTTCCAATCCGTTCTTGTCCACGACCAAATTTACTTTCGTAGCTTGCACTTTATCAATCCATGGTCGACTATCTGCATTATCCCGGTTTTTAGAAGAAGCTCGTCTTTCTTGGGAAGAGATATGGATAGGCGTATCATCACAGCATAAACCAATCGGGGTTAACTTGGCATCTTGAGATAATTTGAAATCCTTTGGCAAATTTGCTATCACGTCGACATCCTCAGCATTACTTAAAGATTCCGTCAGTTTGGGAAATGAAATGGCTAGAATTGCTTCCTTATCCTCCTCAAGAACATTTTCTTCGCAAACATGACTTCTCTTTGGGAAAAACGCCATTCCAACATACGACTCATCTTGCTCTTTCTTCTTCTCCATCGACTGCTGAACCTTCACAACCACATCTGGAACGCCGGAGTGGAGAAATGCCAATGTTGCTGAATCCAGAGTTCTCCGCTTCTCTGGCAGTGAAGCCTCCTTCTCCTCCCCTACTACTTTGTTGTTATTTTCCAATGATTTCTTAGCTTTGCATTTCAAGATAACATCTGGAACCCCAGACCTCAAAAACGCCTCCGTTTCCGGATCCAACTTCGCCTTTTTCTTCTTCTTATCCTTGTCGTTCACAACGGATCCATTTCCACGCGAAGTATCTTTCTTTCGCTTCGAACTCGAACTGTTTCGTGTTTTTCTTTTCCTTTTCGAAGATTTGACGTCCTCCTCCTCCTCGTCATCTTCCGAAGATTCGTCTAAAATTTCTATTTCATCTTCACACCAAGCTTGGCGAGCTTTACTTGCACAAGCACGTCTAGGCCTTTGACTTGTAGTGGGACTGGCGTCGGGGTCGTCATCCTCCGTGGTCTTCGCCTTTCCTCCATTCGCCACCTTAAAGTAGTCCAGCAATGACTTCTTTGGGGATGATTTGGATGCCATATTTCTACCAATACAATATCAAATATCAGCAATTAAATCTTACACCATATAAGTAGTTATCATATTATTGGCGATTTGATTGTACAATTAAATGTATTACATTTTATGAAACTACAACATACCTGTCACCTGTTGTGCTTATCTATTTCCATCCCAAAATTTCCAGCTCCAAGCTCGCTTCACTGATCGTCTGGACTGGAAGATTAGAACTCGTATGCCTTTATGGATACCTTTTAAATATTTAAATGTTAATTGCTAAGATTGTTAACAAAATAGCTGAGAATGAATATTTGGAAAAAACATTAAAAATTACACTTGTTTGACAAGACGGGGAACGACAATGTATAAAAACAAGAACAAGGTACAATGTAGGCGCGTGTTTTTTGTGCATAGAGCTCAAGTCGCTCACAAGGGCATATTGGATCATCGGATCGTGTTTTAGGTACATGCTCTTACGATAAATGCACCCGAACGACATGTGTATAATTTTGTGTATATAATTCTGTAAAGAGGTTCCTTATCCGATCCTCATTTGCATACGATGTCATACCTATGCTAGGACTAGATGGATACATTTTATATCCGAAGAATGTGCAGAAGCGAAGACAAGACTGACACAAGGCATGTTGTTCCAGTTCTGTCTGTCAATAAAGATTGATTGAATGTAACATTTTGTAAACAAACTTTCCAATCAGCTGTCAGAAGCACGTGTCGTAAACACAATAATTAAATTAATTAGGAAGTGTTGTGAAAGAGTAAATTAGTAGACAATAAAAAGGAATTGATTGATAAGAAAACTAACTTGTGAAATTACTGGTAAAGTTTTAACTTGAAATTTCCTACTTTGAACTTGTTGCTTTATTCTTATTAATTATTAAATTGTAGAAATAACTTTGGAAGTTTCAATTATATTTATGCCTTGTTGCTGGAAAAATTTGAACTAATTGAAGTGTTTTATTGGGTTTTAATAGGTGCTGGAAGGAATAAAGTTTGGAATAAACTCTGCTGGTCGTGTCAGTCATCATTATGAAGTTTCTTGGAGTAATTAAGTATGTGAGTAGAAGAGCCGTTGCCGGCACAAGACCTGGACAATATGGACTTGGAGCTCAAAGACTTGTACCCCAACACTACTCTGAATCTAGTCTAACATCAAATGGCTTTCGAACAGCTGCAAGTTCCTGGAATGTTTCATCGAGCTGGAGTCATCATCATCGCGAACTCCACACCTCCAGATTGCTTGAGGATTGCTTTAAAATACAGGACGAAGAAGACTTTAAGAAGAAGGTATTGGAAAACTCGAAGCCTGTGGTTGTACAGTTTCATGCGACGTAAGAAACATTGAAATATTGTCAGAATAAATTCGCATTTTAATTAATTGTAAGACTTTATTAAGGATATTAATTTGATATAGGTGGTGTGGCCCGTGCAAAATGTTGGCACCCCGCATGGAAAAATCGATTGTTGCCACAAATGACGCCGTAGATTTAGCCCAAGTTGACATAGATGATAATCCAGATATAGCCATGTCTTATAGTGTAGGCGCAGTGCCTTCCGTGATGGCACTGAAAGACGGGAAAGTTGTGGATAAATTTGTGGGACTAAAGGATGAAGACCAAATAGACAGTTTTGTAGCGAAATTAGTCAATTAGCTATATAAAAAAACTTTCTTGTAACCACTTTGTGCCACGTTAAACTCATGAATGTAATCTGATCAAATTCAAACGTTTTATTCTCTTCTCTTCTTGAAGGTGCTGTATAATAGGGATAAATATCGAAAGATATGATAACTTACAAATTCGTGTTCATAAATTGCGGATTGAATAAATAAAAGTATTGTTATATGACGGTAGTGCTTGTAAGAAACATATCAACATTGAAAACGTGATTTTTAGGTAATCTCTTCGTAAGTCCGTTGTTGTATGTTTTTTTATAAATAATCTTATAATTATCCTTTCTAGTCTAGCCAAAAGCCTCTCGTTTCTCGTCGCCTATAACCTAGATCGTCGTCGTCAACTTTAAAAATGAGGGGCCCATCGAGAAACTTTAGTAGACCGAACAGGAATCATAATTATTACTGTGCTAGTTATTTGCATGCGAAAATCCGACGGGATTTACTGATTTACTTTTCTTAGGTATTGGCAAATACTATTTTTTATATACTGGTCTTAACATCACTGATCACTTAGCGTAAGTCTAAAGTTTATTATTATTAATTCGCGACTACGAGACGAATGCTCGTTCGAATTAAAAGCACCATGATAAGAAGGTTTAAAGTTTATGCAGTTCCCAGTCTGTTCACATGATCAGTGAACGGTGATGCTCAAATTGTTGAATGGTTCTCCTTCAACGAATCCTTTACGATTTCTTCAGTAGCTGCTCAATCTAAAGAAAACACATAATATTTTTTCCAGTACACATCCACTCTTCAAGCTGCCCGAAAGATTTGCTTCTAACCACGTTGTTAATTTTCCATTTCGTAGAGACGTACCTGCGTTTTATACATTTCCTTTACATCTTCCAAATCCATGCGGAGCTCATCAGCTTCTTCCACCTTTTCTCCATACATCTGATTCACAATAATATAAATTTATAAATCCACCAGTGCTTAATTAATAATATTTCTTACAGAATATGAATACTTATAGACTCACCTGCAAAACGGCATTGTAATTTTTGTCGAGCGCGTCCAGCTTTTGTTCCATTTCCGTCAATTTTTCCATATCCTGAGCCAATTGTTGATTCTGCATGGTCAAATTTGCAATTTCCTCATTCAGCTGTTTTCGAATCTTCTCATTTTTACTCAACTCCTCCTGGAAAGAAATCGCTTCCCCTTCTCGAAGTCTCAACTGATTTTGTAAACTCTCCATAAGGCCTGCAGATGAGAAGGACTCGAAAAATGACTTTGGAGTCATGCTTCTGTTGTTATTTCCGTTGCCCATCATCAGCACTCCGCCATTCTGGTCGAATACTTCGTCCAAATAGGACGTTTCAGATGTGATGGAATGTTCACTTGGAGAATGTTCACGGGAACGAGGTGAATTGTCGTTACGGGTGTTTGGAGCGTGCGCATGTTGTTGATGACTTCCAATGGTAGAGGTTGACATTGAATTTGATCTGAAATGATTTGGCTGTCCGGGCTGATTGTTACTGCGGTTCATTTGATCAATTAAAGTCTGACTTCGTCGTCTCTCTACCTCAACACTATTCCTCTCGGTTTTCAGCTCGGAGGATAGCGCGTCATTCTCGCTGGCAAGTCGTTCTACTTCCCCAGTCAGTCTTTCCACGTGTTTCTCCAGCTTTTGACAACGAGCTCCTTTGTCCTCAAGCTTTTTTGTAAATATTTCTTCTTTCTGCTGCATATCATCTCTAAGACTTTTGTTTTGCATCTCCAAGTCCTCGATTCTTAATTCTAATTCGGAATTGCGTACTTGAAACTGAATTTGAAAGTCTTTTGCAGATTTCTCCTTTTCCAAACTAGATTTAAGCTTTAAATCTAGATCTGAAATCTGCGACTGCAAGGATTGTTCTCTACGGTCTGCTTGGGCGTGTTGCTGCTTTAGTTCTCCTTGAAGTTTTTCAATTTCCATTGAGAGTGGCATTGTCGCATCCGCAACTTCAGAGGAAATATCTGCAAGACGTGTTTCCAGCATGTGGCTTTTCTGAGTTAGTTGTGAGATCTGAGACTTCAGTTCAGCTTCCTGGGAATGATGGGTTTTGTGGGAAGAATTAAGGACACTTCGCAAGTGTTCCACTTCCTTCTGAAGGGATTCTGTTCGGCTAATCAGTTCTGCCTTGTCCCGAGTTAAGCGGTCCACTTCTGCAGATTCTCGCTGAACGGAGGATATCACATTTTTCAATTCCAGGATTTCACTGTAAATTTTAAAAAATTGATCTCGATTATATATTTAATATGTCAATTTAAAATTATATGAAATTAAATATGGAAAGTATGGAAACTTACATGGAAGCATTTTCGACGGTAGCTTTCATGGATTCAACGTTGTCTGTCGCATCCTCCAACTCAGAACTCAACTGCTCCACTTTGAGTTCAAGTTTGCGTCTTTCTTGATTGAGTTTTGAAATCGTATCATTCTGACTTTGTTCAATGCCCTCTTTGCTTATGAAAGTTTTCATTAGTTTCTCTAGCTCCAAATTTTTTGTTGCAATCTCAGTCCTTAGTCCTTTGACGACACCATCAGTCTCCTTTTCCTTTGCTCTCAACTTTTTGATAACCTGGCCAAGCTCGTGCTGTTTAATGGACAACTTTTCCCCTTCTTCACGAAGCTGTTGAACTTCTTGATCTTTCTCTGCAAGAATATCTGCCACCTCTGCTGTAACAAAACTGGACAAATCTTTGGGTTCTTGAGGGGGCGCATCAACTTCCTCCGTTTGAACTTCACGATCTCTTCTTTCTCCAAACTCCTCAGTTTGAGAAGCTGAATGGCTTACAGAAATACTTTGTCTTAATCCTGGAGCGTGCACAGCAGCAGAACTTGAGGAATAATCGGAAGGAATCACTTCGATATCCGAGGAAGATGACGACGAAGCACCTTTTTTATGTTTGCCTCTGGGATAAGTGATCGAACTGGATGTTACTGCGGTTTGAATCGGAGACTGTGGAATCTCCCCTTCCACATCATGTCCTCCTTCAGAGGATCCTGAACTTCCTCCGGAACCACTGGAATGTGGAGTGGATTCTCGGCCAGACACCACGACGATGCTGCTACTTCGACTACTTTCTGGTTGTGTACTGCTGACAACACAGCCACTAGACACCATTTCAAAGTTGGGAGATACTCGAGCTGAACTTGGGGGCGTTTCTTCGGTGTCCCTACAACTGGAAGGACGACTAGACGCTAACTTTGATTCTGGGAGAAATGACGTTTGAAGTAAGGACTGCGACTGTGAAGGATCATCATCCTTTTCTTCGTGGATATTATGCACATCTTGGCATTCTGGTAATTGTTTCTCGTCTGTTGATTCAATTTCTTGCTCCTGTTTAATTGTTTCCACTGAAGCGTCCAATTCGTGGCTTGAAGATGATTGCGCTATATTTTCAGTAGGTAAGCATTCCTCTGAATCCAAATTAACATCTGGTTCATTCTCAGCACCTGGATTACTCACTTCTGCTGGATCTTGATGAAATGACGCTTCCTCTCGATCCTCGTCTAGATCCTTTTTGAAGCCACTCAACCCAGATTCAGTCGCTGAAGTCCAATCCCAGCCATCGGAAAGGGAGGATTCTACAACGTTGCTAATATCATGATGCTCTTCCTGTTCATTAGGGTAAGTTGAGGATATCACATCATCGTCGCCGCCGCCTGATGTACACTCTACAGTCCCACCACCACCATCAAGATCTATTTCTTGTAATAATTCTAAGTTACTCTTTTCTGACTCTTTCTTCACTGGTTGATACTCTAGCTCTACGAGGGGTGGTTCGGAGCATGAAACGCTATCTTCAATATTCTTAATTGGGCTACGATTTACAGCTAAACTTTTGGATTTCTCAGGTTGAAGTGTAATTGAACGGGAAAGGGTTACTTCAGGAGCACTGGTATCATCTAAAACTTGGACAAGTTCACCGAGATTATCCGACTCAGACGAATGAAAAACGGTATCACTCAAAGAACGCGTGTGTCGAGTCGTATTACTGTCATTAGTCCTTCTAACATCTTGTTCACCAGATAACGGTGACGTGGCAGCAAGGAGTGTCACAGGGACATCACTGGTTAGCGAACGGTTCATTGAAGAACCAGCAGAATGCTCGAATTCTTCTGTGCCATGTTGGGAAAGGTTATTTGCGCTGGATGTTCGCTTAATAGGGTTGGAAATGGCACGGTTTCTTGTTGGACTAACGGTACTACTGGATACAATTGAGCTATTATTTCCAGCTGGAGTTCCGGAACTATTTTCAGAATCTGTTGGCGTTTGCTTACTAGATTGGACTCCCCAAGAAGCAAAGAATTCTGACGCCATATCTAAACAAACCACAAGTTTACAATTAGTATTAGCAGTGAGCACATACAACATATCTTAAATCCAAATGCAATTCCGAATAAAATAGTCACAAGATTCCTACCCGTAACTGCAGCAGCTACTGCCGTGTTCCGAGATCCTTGCCCCGAGTTAGCGCCCCCATCTTCCACTTCGTTAATATCCAACGCCTTGTCAATTGTCTTCTGAGCTTCTTTCAACGCAGTCTTGGCAAAACTGGCCAAGTTCGTCGACTGAAACCAGCTCATCTTATCTTGAAGTTAGGAACTTATTATATCTTATATCGCTTCGACCTTCAGCTACTTGAACGTCTGTACATCACCATACTTCATTTGCAGATGGCAGAGGAGAAAAGTAACACGCTGAAGGCACTCTTTGAGCAGTGAAATGGCTTGTCTTTGTCGCTGAGAGCCTCAAAAAACGGCTGTGAAACCTACGAACAAATTTAAAAACAGTTTTAAACCGGCCAAAATAACAAAACCACAATAATTAAAAGCCGGTGCGGTGTTGTTTACATCTTACAAGGGCAACACTTGACTAACCCTATTCCGCCCACCGTCATTCTGAATACATTCAATATTAATTTTAAATGTAGACTTCATACTTACTTAATTAAGTGACGTGTCCTTTCCTTATCGTTCCTTCTTGGGTGCTGGCTCGACAATATTCAATTACTAATTAGACACCGCAAATTTACACACATTTCAATGATTCCAGCAGAATTGAACACTTTAAACTAATACGAAATTGCGTAGCACTTTTAACAATTTTCAGTTAACTGGCGGACTGGATCGGATGCTCTTCTTCTCCCTTTTGCCGTTGTTGCAGCTGTCTGGATCCTGGACAAATAGAGTGAGACTGGAGTATTTGACTAGCCCCTTGATCAAACATTATGATTATGATATCCCTGCTGTCATTAAACAAGCTTGTGTAATGTAGTTGAATTGAAAGATAAATATTTGGTATTAAGAGACGTCTCATCGCAGAGCTGCTACTGCACATCTGATGTGTACGTCTTTGAAAGGAGAGCGGAATGAGTTGTTCATTGGTTCTCGAAAAAAGTAAACAGGATCTTGATGCTCGTCAACCCTTGCCCCATTAGCACCTCTCAAAATAAATCAGCAGAGTTGCACTTGTGCACAATCTCTGTACATACCCTATGCATATGTTCTATGCACATCGTGCATTCATCCTCATTTCGCAGTTTAGGCTTCACAATTCACAGCTCTCTCTCTCTTTCTCTTCCAATTCCAATCTTCTCCAACGAAGATAAACAAAAACTGCTAATTTGCAATTTTTATTTCTAGTCACCCCTTGGGTCAGGTCAAATACGTCAAAATCCTTCCCATAACTATATACGATAATTAGCACTTTCTTCCAGCTGACAGCCCCACAAAATACAAATTGACAATCTCTACTAAAAACTCCCGAAAATATCTTGCATGTGTGAACAGACTTAATTAAGAAGCAGTTAAAAGTAATTAGCTTTGTGTTCCTTCCCTTTTTTTACACACAATAACATTCATCAGTTGTCAGACTTGACATCAATCCATTTTGATTAAGAAGGGACGTTTAAATTTAAATTCTGTTAAGATCGAGAAGACTAGTTTTCATCTTTGAATTCTTTGCAGGGTTACAGAAAAGCCATTTACGAGTTTAGGTTCTTATCATTCATCATTAGTTTAGCGTGATCATCAAAAAGACCTTTAAAATTCCTCATTGCTATTGTTGATTGTTGTTGTTTTGAAAGAAAATCTGGAGAAGTTGTAAGTAGCGAAGTATGGATTCCAGAAAAACGTGAAGAGAGATCCAGATTGTGTACCTTCTATTTCTCTTGTGTTGATGTGTGGGAGCATGTGCTACTTGGCTGGTGGCGTATGTATGCTGAGGAGATGTGGAATAGTGGGTCGAGGGTATAGTGGAGTCTATGCAAGAAAATTCTGCCGCTTTGGTTGACTGTGCTCCAGTGGCGCAATTGGTTAGCGCACGGTACTTATAATCAGTATTTGTGCTTGAGTAATGCCGGGGTTGTGAGTTCGAGCCTCACCTGGAGCATAACTTTTTGCAAAAACTAGTTTTCACTGAAGGAAATTAGCTTTTATGAGCGTTCTCAAATTAATTGATGTGTGCTTTAGGCTTTAAATGGATGTCTGCTTGATGTACACTTATGATATGCTTTTTTTTATTAGGGAAAAATTATGGAATGAAATGTATGAAACTATACCATAAAAATAATGCATGAAGATTTTTTAAGGATTTTTTTTAGAGTGCGCGTTTGGATATTTATTTTTTGATATCGGCGATGATTCACAGTTTACACAAAAGTCATCCATACGTTAAACTTAAATGCTAATTTCATTTCAAACGTTAAATTTCGAAGAATTAAATATAGCGATTATTACAACGAGGAGATTAAATATAATATTTAGTCAGGATATTAGTGTAGCTTTCTTTAAAAAAGTAATCCGGAGGGTGTCCAGCACTAACCTACCGGATATTATACAGTCTAAGTTTGCCTTGATTGAAACATCATCACAATTAAATTATATTACTGTCTAATATTGCATTCATTTTGTTATTACATCAACGCAATGCTACTATTTTTGTAGACATTCATATGTTCATTTTGTTTGATTGTATCACAAACTTTGTATTGGCATTCGCTCAACTCTTTCAAGCTAAAAAAGTTTGTTACTAAAATGTGTAAAGCAAGTAAGATTGCTGTCGTATAGGACTACGTTACGTTTTATAAAAAATGAAAAAAACAGTAAAGGTCGCTTATTACGTTGTTTCTTACAAGGTAAAATTCTTGAATCTCTCATCTCATCAGACTGGTGTTGTTACTTGTATATGCGTATTTAAAACGAGACGAATGGAGCTGCTCTACACTTGTAAATTAAAATGAAACTTGATTTATGTAATAAATACTTATATAACTTTTAATCTAGACTTGAATGTAATGGCCACAGTGGTCACGTCCATGTCCACGTCACGTCTCCTTGTAGATACGACAGGAAGGAACGTATATCTGCAAGGAAGTAAATGTAATCTTTATATTAGTACCTTATCATGTGGATATGGCCGTGAAGAAAAATTCAATGTCAATTAAGCATATAGGAATTTGATTACGTAAGTGTAATTTACCTTGGCATAAATTCCAAATTTGCTGATTGCACTCTACTTCAGTCCAAAACTTTTCATTACTTGCTCGTACACAGTCCAAGACATGGCAGCGATGAGAGTTCGGCGAATCATTCGTGGCATAAGTCCCTTGAAGTAGCCTTGTGCACCATATTTCTATTTGGGAGATAAAAAAATAAGATCGTATGATTTTAACGGTGAAGATTTATGACGATGCTGATGATGATCTCCAGATCAGCAGATCGTTCCAAGAAAAGTTGTAATAGAATACCTTGTACACGTAGACAGCAACTTGGGGAATGGAGTGGAACTTGTCCGGATACAATTGCATCTTAGTTTTCAACACATCAGCAGGCTGAGTAATCAGTGAAGCTCCAATGCCTGCGACAACGCCACATGAGAATCTAACATAGGGGCCAAAGGTTGGAGACTCAATCCAGTCACGAGAAACTGCTTTCTTGGTCGAGGTGTACATGAGAAGGTAAAGCCCAGAGAAGGGTGCATCTCTCAGCAAAGTTGGGAGGAGACCACACGTGAGACCACGGACACCTTCCTTCTTGTAGATACTTAAAAGTGCTTCTCGAATACTGCCGTAATGATAGACCGTGCTCTGTGAAAAAAGAAATCATGAATTAAATTCTTTATGTAGTGTCGCGAATTATTTCGCAGACTTGTAATCTTGTAAATGACCTAAAAATTGTTTGAGGTGATGTCATACAATCAAAGGACTTTGCTTCTTTGTGAATACAAGCAATTATCCACTTGTATGATTATCAGCGGCGGGGCCAAAGATACAACGATACGACTTTCCCAACCCATTTTTTGTATTTTGCTACTAAAATTGTTAAATTATGAAAAGGCTTATGTCATCCTTTCATAGTGTTTCAATAGGTATGTCACATATGAAACACACGATCAACTAAAGTGAGAAAAGACAACATTTGCAAAATGGCAAAAGGTTACAAGTAAATGGTGACCGCGAACCATTTCTTTGATGCACCTCACTTGACCTTTCCTTATCTCCAGTACAAAAAAAGTTGCTGTCTTCCCAGATGTAAAAATATCGTGGCTCAGGTTTTACAAACATTTGATGGTGGCGAATTTGTTATAAAGCTCTCCCTACTTCATGCCTTGACATAGCTAAAAATAAGATGTTGTTTTCTTCTGATATCTTTGTATAGATTTCAACATTTTCCTAAAGCACTTAGGCCCTTGTCAATTACTGGAAATGATTTTCCGCAACAAACAAAACATTACGTTAATATACACAGCACGAGCAAATTTGCTGTGAGACAAGTTTTGATTTGGTTCGTACATCAAAATCGTGAACAGAGGTCAGCGTCTTGTCTGATTTATGTCATTCATTGCCATAATTCGCAAAGGAAGAGGTTGGGTCTTGAAAAAGAAGCTAGCAACAGATAGTAATTAACCTCTACCACGTTTCTCTAATTCACAAGTCAAAGGAGTAGTTAAAATTGTCTCATTTTTGTTCAGACATGCATCGGTTGAGGAAATTCGTTTGTAGCACTTTGCCCAAGGGAATCTTAATTTCTGCCTACGCAAGTGAATGAAACTAAATGCGTGACGACGACGCGCGTCATCATATGCTTACCTCAAACCTCGTTTTAATGACTGTGAACGGAATCATCAAAACTCCACTAATGGATCGGCCGGTGACCCCAAGGAGAACTGACTGAACGGGGGTTGGCTCACCATTTATGTCAAATGCGAGCTTGAGACCATGAATGGATGCGAAATATAGTCCAACTCCGGGCACGCATCTTGTGAGGGACTGTAAAAAATTACATTTTAGAAGGATGAAACATTTTCCAAGAAACGTTTTCAGAATAAAGCCTGAATATGTTTCAGCTTAAATTTGTGACTTACAGGAGTAATTCCCTTCCACAATCCAGGCAGTTTCTCATTACGAACAACATGTCCAAAGAGAGTCAAGAGGCCAGCGGGTCCTGCTGCAGCAGTACCACTGCTCAAACTCGGAACTCCATGTCTATCAGAAGAAGTTAACAACAACAACATTGGGTGATGATGTTGAAGGGTACATCGTTTTCCTCACGTAGTTTCAGTTTCACCATGATCTCATCATCAAACATGAAATGTACAAAACTGGCATATTCGCCAACACAATAGCCAAAAACTTTTGGTTAGAAGAAAGATTCAAAGTGAATGTATTTTTGTTTCTGAAACTATATGTCATGCCATGATCATGCCGAAAAAAGCGAGTCATAGACCTATTTGAAGTATATTACAATTCTTATGTTTCACGAATGATACCTGATTGGTGGTGCCTGCAGTCTTGTTTTGAGGAGATCTAACGGCTGAAATAGGAGGGTGGAACATGTTCCCGAAATCGACCCCACGAGGAAGGATTTTATCACAGGATGCTAGATAATACAATACAAGTAAAGATTTTTAAGTAAACGACGACGAGTATGAGAGTAAAGTATAAATTTAAAGTATAACCAAACTTTCACTTGCTTACAATAGCGTGTAGTTCCATAAATTTTGCAATAAACGGGGTTGCACTGTTCTGTTCTAAATTTGAGTGAAGAGTACTGGGTTCAGGGATGGACGGATCGAAGTTGTGAAGCTCTTTTACTATCAACGCAGAGGTGCTATCACTTCTATTAAGGTTTTCTGTCACTTCAACCTTTTTCTCGTATGAAGAAGAAACTTTCGACGAATTACTTAAAACAGCACTGTCACTTGCTGTAACCAAAATTTTTACAGTTGAAGACTCTACAAGACTACTTGGTTGCTCCTTGTGTGATGTAGATGTAGATACGACGACTTCTGAGGAAGATGTTGGCAGTGATGAATCTGGAGACGATGATGATACGACAGGCTGAGTGGAAGAAATGGACTGATCCAGTTGCTGCTTCTCAGCCATCCTTTTATAAGACCGATAAGGAACCGGAGCAGATGCAACTACTTCAAGTTGCTCGTCATGCCTTTTCTTCGCTTGCTACATGAAGGAGAAGCAGACGACCCTATCAATGAGATACAACTTTATCTCGTCGGGTTTGCCTCAATTAATTACTACGAGCATTTAAGTCAATAAGTCAACAACTTCGCAGTAACGAAATGCATGCACATGGATTCGTATTCATTTTCATTTCATCCAGTCCATGATTTTTGGTGTTGGCGTGCTTTGCTTTTTTTATCGCCAAGACTGAGTGCGCATTTCGTAAGATGCTCCTCCATCACTACTGATTGATGTTGGTGAGTGATGATGACTGACGATTGTGTCCACATCCAACGTCATGGCTATCTTCTGATACTGATTACTACTGATGATGATGGCCTGGCCCAGTAACTTATTATATACGCCAACCAATTCGTACCGGCAGGAAGACCAAAGTCTGGAAAAACAAAAACACAATTCTCTCAGTAAAAAGGCTTCAATAGAAGCATTGCATGGCTATTGGCTTGGCATATTATCGCACCGGATTGGGGTAGTTTCTATTTATGAAAAAGTTTGAAGAATATGAATATGATAAAAGAAAGGTAGCAATTTGGAGCTTCGATAAATTTTTAAAGAAAGGGATGGCAAGCACAGAATAGGCATAGCATAAGCAGGACAAAGTAGATTATTATTTAACACCGGTTAGACCGGCTCCGGCTCCTTATTACGGATATTTTTGTTTCTTTTCTTTGTACTATGAACCCAGCTAACCTTGTCTTTAATAAAAATAAAAACTATATGCTTTGCTATGCTACTTAGAATGCATGCACTTCAGAATTCAGACACCTTCCACAAGCGTGATCGTAAATCGAAAGAAATTTGACTTCATTTATGCATCTTCGTGAATGTAATCACTTTCGAATACATATGCACGTTTGGGAATATCAATGTACAGACATTTGAACTTTGATATCGCCTTCTACTCCTCCAGCTCGTAGCAATCATTAAGAACTCTTTCATTTTGACTTTTGTTGGGAGCTTAGAACTTCATAATGAACCCCTCCTGTAAGACTTTGTACTAAAGTGGCAGGCTTGGCTTGAAATTATCACACATCTTCCACACAATAGACAATACAATCACGAGCACGACCTAAAGCTTCTTGAACTAAACGCATTTGTCGCAGTGAACGATTATATAGCTGATTAAGGTACTATAGTTTATCATAGGAGCATTCTTGCTGTTCTTGCTCATATTCAACTCGTGACTTGACACCAATTCTGATGGCAGTAGCAAAATCATTGGGATTGAACTACGACCCTTCGTTCGAGGCAAAAAGCAGCGGAAGAGGTCACAAAAAGATTATCACACATTCGTGCTCAAGTCTTGCCAGACAATCTGGAGCCAACGAAGCGATCATCTCAACAAGGTAGTGGAAGCATTTCCCGTTAAGATGACATCGTAAGAAACTTGTACCAAATAAGGTTACATATCATCACTCAAGTGACTGAGTAAGATAGTGAGATTGCGTCGCGTTGGTCGTAGTTAGTTAAAAGTTTTGCTGTTAAAGTTGAGAAAATTCTAGCAACAGAGCTTCCACTCCAATTCCATTTAGCCAAGATTAAATACACAAAAACTTGGACTTGGATCTAGGCCTTGGCACAAGGGTAAAAATAAATACAATACGGATACGTGACGACTAAATTTCAAAACAAGACAAAAAATATGAGGTGATCAAAAAATTGGCAATATAGTTATATAACCTTGCAACCAATACATTTTAGTTCTACTATTATAATATCATTCATTCTACACTTATTTTGCATTTTTGATCGGTGATGTTATGAATGTTATCGGAAGAATTGGCATCAACATCTCATCTCTCAGAGACTCCCAGGGCATGCCCCAACTAAGAACTCGCTTTTGCGAATATGAACCTAACATAATTTGCAATATACAGAAATTCAAATAGATCATCCAAATCTTCAAATGTTTCCACTGATGACTGAAGTTGTAAAGTGAAAGAACGCTCTGACTCTAGTGTCTAGGATTCGTGTTTGACAGAGATTTTCCACAGCAATCATGCTCGTAGGGAATGGCAAAGATATGTCCAAAACTTGAAAGTATTTCTTGGCTCTTCATTCTTCTAGTGGAAAATCCTTCTACAAATTATCTCTTCTCATCTGCGAGGATGAAAGAAGTCAAAAGTGGAACTGTAAACTTTTCCATGATGGAATCCAGTGCTATAAAACTGATGACTGATATTTATCATTCATATATAAGATATTAACTACATGCACACTATCAAAATTATAACGTTGTAAGTTGTAATGACGTTCTGATGTTAGAATCAGAAAAGTGTCATAAGTCGTAATCATAAAAACCAAGAGAAAGATAAGAAGCAGTGAGTACCAAGACACGAGAGCCCCTCCTCCGACGAGCAGATTTAGCACGTGCCTGTGCGAAGCGAATGACCAAGGTTCGTTTTCTTTCCAAAGAACGAATCAGTGAAAGATTAATGATACAACTTTAATTTACTTAGATTCAGCTTACCTTCTCATGCCTGCTTTCCAAGCGCTTAAATTCCTGTCCCGAGAATCCAGAGAGAGTCTAGACAAAGTCGAAAAGTTCAGTTGTCCGAAGTTCGTGTGAGGCTGAAGTGCAGTTGAAGGTACTCCATTTTTTGGTCGATTTCAAACGGCGAGAAGAATTCCAGACAATACTGCGATTCTGCATATAACGAAAAATACAAAAACATGTTTTAAATGAGAAGCAACATCCTAAAACCACTGGAATGAGATACCACAAAAATGTGCACCAGGCATATTGTCATCAACATTTCATAAATAAAAATGCATTGATCTATTTTGGTAAATGCACGTCACATGCTTTTAGCTTACATACGACGCGACTTCCAACGTTCCAGCTTTTTTAGTTTCGAAATTATCTGTTTGTCATTTGTCATTCAATTTCTAACGAGCCTTCACTCATTTAACTGTTTCTATTAAAAAATAACGTGAGAGTTGACCTGAAAACCTACAAAAAATGACACAAACAAACAAAAAATATTACCAAAAAACCTAGCCTCAACATCAAGCAAAGTCAGTCCCTCTCGAAATATAAGAATTTTAATCTTACAACCACAAAATTTGACGATTTCGCAATTCAGTGATTAAATTCGTGATTAACTATATTTACGCGAAACTTACTGACAACTGATAAGAGTTTTTCTTTTCAAAATACGTGTTGAAGTATTGTAAAATTTACTTACTGATGGATTCAGCCGATGCATGGAAAACTTCTCCCATCCACAAGACATTCAACATTCAATTTAAATTAAAAAGTGCTTAGCGTTAACCTTGAAGTAACAGGCTACAAATTACGAGCGGAACAAATCAACACACAAAAAATTAACTCGTGATGTCCATCCCTGGAAAGAAAAATGTGCATAATAAAAAATTATGCCCAACTACGTACATCTGCTGAGTTTGAGTTTGCGAAAACAGATATAAATATATTTTATCACAATTAGCAGTTCTCGCTGTTTGCTCGTCCCTGCTTGTTTTATTATGATTATGCAACCATCTGATCATAACACGACCACCATCGCTGAAAATGGTAAACAATCCACATGGCACAAATGCACATGTTGGAACACTTCTTCGTGTATGATACGTTGACTTTGTATTTTATGGTACTTCTGCTGCCGGCCGCTTTTCCGCATGTACATAACAACTATCCGATAAATATACACACTGCGTGGTTATATATATGCATTTTGATGTATATACGCACCGTAAAACCTAAACGCTGTGATTTTGACGATGTGTGAGAAAATAGAAGTCCTTCAAATTTCAGATGAGCATTTTGGCTATTTAAATTTAAGTGAATGCGTTTAGCCAAAGCCAAAATAAGTAAATGCATAATATGCGCTGCAGAGGCTATTCAATTTAAAATCGATAGGGCATCGCTGTTGGATTAAAGGATAATTGTAACCTTTCACAGAACATTTGATATATGGACGATGCAGCGTATGTGGCATGAATTTCTCATGTTTTGTACATTTTAAAAATTCTCCAAAGTAATATTTTTGTGATGAATTTCTACAGGAATTTAAGGTGTAAGAAATAGATAAAAGTCCCAGAACCAAATCCAATTAAAGTAGTAATTTTAACGTCTACTTCCTTCCTGTCATCCTGATTACATACATACATATAATATGGGTACTGGGTACATGTATATAAGTGTGGGGTAAACGAAGACAAAGCTTTTGACTACTCCTGTCATTCAATCTTATGATTATGATTGATGTAAGTAAATGGTCTTTCGAATAAATTATCAATTGGTTACTCACGAGAAGGGGGTTTGTGTTGCGATTGTGAAATTGAGATTACTACATGATTTATCAGTTGTACCAGAATGCAGAAGGAAGGGACAGACTTTTATGAAGCTAAACGTTGAGGACATGAGGAAGGAATTGAAAGAATTTTGTTCCATGAAAACTTAGACAAGCTTTTAAATGTAATCATGATGATGTGTTGGGTCCATATCAATAATTGATTTGGGAATCCCAAATTGGGATTGTACGTATTGTTTTTGTAAATGTATAAAATGTCGATATCCGTTTCCTTTCTGTTCTGTTCCTGAGCTGAGAGAGAATAATGTTTGCTTTCCTTTATATTGCTTGCATAATGATTTCCTAAGATAAGATGTGAGGATTTAATGGATCTTGAGAATTATGGCATTTAGGAAATTGGATGAGCAAGAACATACAAATTTAACAGAAGCATTTTAAGCATTTATTCCATGCGAATTACCACATTTACCACGTTCATCTCGAAAAAATGTCTTTGATTGTGAGATCATGATAACCTTTGTGACCTTTTATCGCAAAGTCGAGGCGTGACACGGCCATACCGCGACCGATGACAGATCAAAACCGATTAATATCCCAATGAAAGTTTTTGTTTTTACATTCTCTCAACTCACAGAACTCATTGGCAGTTGGAGACAACAGAAGCCCATCCCCAAGGATCGTACCATATCCCATCGCCATTTCAAAATCAAAGGCAGTTTTTTCATATTACAATATTTTCGACGGTTGGCAGTTAGCATTTTGATGATGATGACGAACGAACTTTATTTCCTAAAGAAGTTGGTCAAAAATTTAATACTTGTGCTTTGATTTGAGACTAAATCGACCGTAACATCCATGAGCCAAAAATGCATATCTAAATGTCCATTCGATTTCCGTCATTCGTCATGTGAGCTAGGCTTTGATGACCGATGATAATGATGACTACGAATTTTATGGAATGAATGACCAGCTTGAAGTATTTTAAGTTAGTAACAAAACAGAAATAAAATGCTTGAGCATGATTGGGCGTCAGAATGGGCAGGTCTCGCTTTTTTACAGTGGCTCGATTACGCAAGTAAACTGATTGCCATCCACCCGTTAAAGCATGGTTATATGATTGAATTCATATCATTCATCCATAAATTCATTTTTATTTCAAAACAACTTTATCTCTCTGTGCTGCCGAAGAAATGCACATCTTATCTTGTGACGAGAAAAATAACTTACTAATGTAATGTAAAAAAGTAACTTTGTAAAATTGTTGCATGATTTTCTTGAAGTGTGACGGTGAGAAGTCAAGTGAGAGTATAAAACTTCTTGATGGGTTTTCAGGAACGGATCGACCAGTCTAAAAGGTCTACCAACCGAACCATCGAAATATTATAAAAATAATTGTAGATTCAACGAGCATCTTAATTTATTTTTAAAAAGGGGTTCACTAAAATAACGAGATTATCTATTCACAAATTAATTTGAGCTATACATGATTAAATTCTGTACGTTTGCACTGGAATTTTAGTATGTGATTGTGAGTAGCATCAGCATGATTAGCGTGATGGCGTCAATAAAATCCTGTCCCAAAGTCCCAACATATCGAACTTAATTATTTTATATTCAAACTGAAACAATATTCATAACCACGAGAATAATTTTTTTTAAACTAAAATCATATGAATCATGAAGTTATCATAAGAATACGTGAATACTCGGGACTGATGTTCCCGTCGATGTACCTTTTTTATGTATTGTCGGATTGAACCTCAAAACTCTTCTCATTTCATCGAAAAACCATGATTCTTCATGAATTCACATAAATATATATTTTATCTTTGTCTCCCGAAGAGTTCTCCTTGTTAAAAATGGTCATAAATGCTTCGCGATTGGTCAACCTATAAACTACATCGACAACACATACGATGATTTAAAGATTTTTTAGCTTCACACATTTTTTTTGCATATACCATCACAGCCAATCTCACAATACCCCAGCCCTCTTATGTATATCCGTCGTAAGCGTCTTTAGGCGCAACCAAGCTTCCAGCACTCTCCAACGATAAAGCTTATACATAAAAAGTCATCCTCATACACACAAGTCACAAAAGAAGTCCATAGCTTCTCTTCGCATCTTTTTTCCATCGGTGGCAATCGTCGGTATATTTATGCACCGCTCTCGCCCAAGTCGATTTTGTTGCGATCACACAAACAAGTATACTTTAAACCTCCATCCAAATATCCTTATCCTTATGCACACTCTTTTATGTATACTTCTCATCCTGTGTTTTTTGGGAGTTGGCAATACAGCGCACACTCGCACGATTTCTCGCTGGGGAGCAGAGGCACATGCGTCGCGTTCTGTTGAGCAGATTAAAAAGGATTTCAATGGGAAAACGATACAAACGTGAAGCTCGCAGAGAGCAGACCGTAGTTGCCTCTATGGAACTCGCACGAGACTAAAACAAAGATGTGAAGCTATACTCTGCAGCATACCCTCGTTGTATACAGCCACTAATACAACTACCCTCTTTTTATGGACAAAAATTTCGAGCCGAGAGCAGAGAGCTTGAGCATGTCGCTCTTTTTTGCCTCTTGTAGCCTCCTAACCTACTGCCAACAAGAAATGTTCTTGTGTGTAAAAACGAAGTATATTCCTCATCTTTCTTGTGTATAATATTTTTTTTTGGGTATCTTCATCTCATCTACTCTGCTGTGCACAAGAAAAAAATAATATAATGTAAGTTTGGTTGGAGTTGGATTGAACGTTTGGAATAAAGAGAGAGAGAGAGAAAAAGTGTTTAAGGTTTTGCCTTTTGAATTGAAGGTTCCCTTTTTACCTTTACAAAACAATTAGAAAACGAAGCTTTATAAAATACTGCATCGGAAAAAAATATCTACTCTGCTGGAGCTCTGCTGGAGCGAGATATACCCTGGACTGGATTGCTGGATTGGATGTAAATCTGAAGAAGAAGCAGAAAAATAATAATACTTTTACTATTATGATTGAGATCATCATTTTGATGGAGAAAAATATATACACAATTTAAGACGAAAAAAAGTGGGTAAATCGCTATTATGTAATGAATGTGAGTTGTGTGGATCTGGGAAAATATTGCGAACCGATACTGGAATTGAGTGAACGGGAGTTATAATTTTAGGAAATAGTGTGTACAAAGTATATTTTGGAAAAATTGGAAGTTGGAACTGTGAGTTTGGAAGGTGGAAGTTGGGAACCTGGAACAGGAAGTAAAAAATAAAGTGGCGAAATTCAGCAGGATTTTTTGCGTGAAGATGATGACAATGTGAATTTATGGAGAGGATGCCCTTGGGTCCTTAAGAAGATTGTGGTGAGTAGATGTCATTAAAATCATTTTTTAGGTAATAAAAATAGACAGATATAGGTTGGAGGTGTACTACTGCAAACAGGTATATACACTCATCATCATCATCATCTCGTGTGTTGTATGTCCGAAAAATAAACAACAACAATGTCAGATGTAGTTGGAAGTGACGTAGGTTCTCGGGGCACATTTTTCTGGTGACGAGTAGAGGAATCATCATCATAATAATGTGTGTTTGACAGCGGAGTCGGCAGTCTAATCATAACAAATGTTACGTAATGAGTGTAGAGTACAGGGGTGATAGGGGCTTCATGTGAAGTCACAGAAGGTTAACGAACAGCTGATGTGAGACAACTCCCGCCCACAAGTGTCATCTTATCGAGTGTCGGTAGATTCGTGGAAGTTTAGGGATTTTGATGGGAAGTGAGTTTTGGAATGATTGTCAGTAATTTGCGAATTTCATTTTGGGATATTAATGAATGAAAATTGAAATGAGATAATATATGGAGGGTGGTATGAAGATGACTGCATGACTAGAGTTCTCTCTGAATCGTGAATTCTGATAAATTGTTTTTGTATTTTTTGTTTTCAGAAATGAGCGAAAATGGTGTAATGGATCGCCCAAGGAGAACGACGCGTTCTTCCCTCGCCTCTTCCAACTCAGGAACGCCACAGACACCTTCTAGCTCGAGCAACCCGTACAAAAAGCCCACCTACTTTTCAAATTCGAGGGGAGGAGGAGGAGAAACTCCTAGTAGGAATGGAACTCCGGGAGGACGGGGTCGTCGTGGTCGAGGAAGACCTCCAGGAAGTGGGTCAAGGGGTTCATATTCTGCCAGAGGTGGTCATCAACAACACCAGCATCACGTAAAGCCGGAATGTATAGCGGTGAGGGTGGATGGAAGACGAAGTACGGGAGGAAGTACAGCCTCCTCAGGAGGAGGAAGACGAGGTGGTGCTGCAACTGGGAGTCGACGATCCACATATAATTCTCGTCACGACTACGAATATCACTACGGCTCAGACTTTGAGTCAGACCAAAATGATTCAGAGCCGGAGGAGGACGATCTGGAATCGGATGCAGATTCTGATGCCGATAGTGGATCCATTGTTGAGAAGGAAGAGAATGCAGAGAGTGATTCTGATTTTTCTGTGAGCTCAACAAAAGCTTCATCATCCCGAATGCCAAGTCCTCCTGTACCGATTTGGCTGGACCCTGAAAAAGTGCCTGAGACGACGTTGGAGTTGCCGAATTCCTCTGAAGATCTTCTGCTATCCAGAGAACACGTAGTGAAAGCTGTAGAAATCTATGAGCCCATCAGAAGATTCCATCAACTAGTCCGCCTCTCCCCTTTCAGGTTTGAAGATTTTTGTGGCGCACTAGCGAACGAAGATCAAAGCGCTCTGCTGGCGGAGATACACATTCAACTTCTGAAAAGTGTGATTAGAGAAGAGGAAGCTAATGGTACTTTATTCGGTCCAACTGAGGTGAAGGATTCTGTTCAAGCGATTGTCTATTTCGTTGATCATATCACTTGGCCTGAAAGTCTTCGATCCTATCTGGAAAGTGACCCATCGTGGAAGGAAGTGCACGACGCCTTGCTCTCAGTCGAGTATCCTTTTTGTGGGCCAGCAGTCAGAATTAAAATCCTCGGCTGGTTGGTCGACCAGTTTTTAACCACCAGCTTAGTTCGAGAGCAACTCTTGGGAGATGGTACAATTTTGCATGAGGATCACTGCCGAGCCTGCAATCGCCTGGGAGAATTGATTTGTTGCGAGTCCTGTCCCGCAGTTTATCATCTGCAATGTATAACACCCCCGCTGAAGGATTTAGATGATCCACCGGACGATTGGAAATGCCCACTATGTGCAAAGCACGAAGTAAGTCCGAAGAAAATCAATCGTTTTGATGAACATTTGCATTTTCATTGAAGGAGACTAATTAATAATTAACAATTTTTCTTTATACGTACTCTAGATTGCTGGAGTGAATGATTGCACGTCAGAAGTAGAACGTATGGGACTGTTGATTCGTCACGAGAGACTGGGCTATGATCGTCATGGCCGAAAGTATTGGTTCCTAGTCCGCCGAATTTTAGTGTAAGTAATTTGACGGATATGACATGTACCAATACTTTCGTACTTTCTTCCTTTACTACGCTCTCATTTTATTAAATTTCTTCACCTCATAAAATTAAATATTAAAAATTTGCTACTACTTTCAGGGAGAGCGAAGATGGCTCCGAAGTTTGGTACTACTCCACACGCAGACATGTTGATGAACTTGTGGAAAAACTAGATGCGGTAAATTACGAAGCTACGTTAGTCGCTAACTTAAAATCAATCGAGGAAGAGTTATACAGGCAAATGGAGGTCACTGAAGAGGTTACCCGCATTCAAAATGTTCAGCGTAGAAAAACATATTTGGAAGTTGAGAACGGGGAGAAAGAGGACGCCGAACAGGAGCGCGTGACAAGATTAAAAGCAACCGGATTGTATAAATTAGGACAGGAAGGATTGTTTCGTACGTACATCAATCATTTTTCGTTTGACCCATCATCCATGAGCAAGGTAGAGTGTGATATCAATCATAATTCATAAAAAGTTGTAAGCACCCGAGTGCAAGTTTATAATTTGCTTCTACTTGGTTTTTAGGCAAAGCATAATGAAGAAAGAGACAGGAAGCGGCACATGTCACACAAGTTTTCGCTGACTACAGCATCAGAGTGCAAGTGGGGTATCAAGGATTTGATCGGGTGTCCAAGAACAACTCAGATCGCTGCGTTGAGAGGAGCGTTGACACACATGGAAGCTGTTCTGCCCACAACGTTGATGCACATTAACTGGCTCCTGCTTAGAAAATCCTGGCTGTCCTTAATTCAAAATGGTGCTTCAGCTGAGGACTTCTCGAAAGCAATGATAATGATCTCGTCATGTATACGGAATGCCTTGTATAACCCCATCTGGGCTGAGAGCACTGGCAATGTTCGCCTCATCCGAACAACGTTGCTCGAGCGAGAAGACCGGAAAAAGGCAGAGAAAAGGGAGAAGAAAGACAAGGACGACGAGGAGGATCGTCTGAAACTTCTCCCTCAATTTGTGAAATACACGTTACCCATCAAGCATCAGGTGTACAAACAGAAAGGAGAGGAATACCGAATTCATGGGCGGTGGGGCTGGATTTGGCTATCAAATATGCGACGCTGCAAATCTCAAGATTGTAGGGAGATCGGATTGCTTGCCGGTCCGCATAAGCATGTGATTCAAGTGAAAAATGAGATGGGGAAGGTGAAGACAATGTTGATCGATCCCGGTGTGTATAGCAAATTGATGGCGAAAAGGAATTTGGCAACGACTGTGAAGCAACCGTCACCAGTTTCCGCTGAAGTAGCAGCAACAACGGCACCTACGAAGGATGAAGGTGAAGCCCATGATGACCACACTCCTACGCCTACGGCAAACGGGATCGATGAAGAAAAGGAAGCTGGTGAAAGTAGCACTAAAACTGCTGCGGACGAAGAAGTGAATGCTAAAGGTGAACAGCAGCAACCGCCAAGTGAAAGGAAGGAGAGTAGTGATGACGTTAAGGTTGAAGGTGATAATAAGGAACAAGAGGAGACAAATAAGGAAAACGAGCAGACAGAAGAAGTGACAGTGACATCTGAGCAACCTAACGAACCCGAAACGAAAAAAGACGAGCCCGGTCAATTAGAGCCTAAAGTTGAGCCTATGGAGGTTGACAATAACGTTGAAGAACAAGAACAGCGGAAGAATGGTGATGTCCAAATGGAAGACGAGTCCTCAACAGAAGAAAATAAAGTACCAGCAGCAACTCAGGAAAGTACGGAGAAAAATGAGAAGGAGGAATCTATGGAAGTGGAGCCAACGTCTTCGAAACCTGTTGAAACAGAAGCGAAAGTTGAAGAGGCATCGAAAGAAACCGAATCAGAACCAGCGAGTAAAGAGCCGAAAGAGAATGGTGATATCGAAACTCAGGATAGTGTGGTAACTGAAAATGAAAGCAAAATGGAGGAAGACGTAGCTATTGAGAAGGAGAAGGAAGGAATCCCTGCCGAATCCACTGTTGCACCTGAATCCGCAGGCACAACAGATAAATCAGAGAACTCAGTAGCTCCCAGTGCAGGACCAGCAGCGTTACCCCAAGACGTATCCAAACAAACGGATGATTCTCAGACACGTAAATTCAAAACGGACTTGGTAAACGTCTCCTCGGGACTTGCCTCTGCGCACAGAGTACTCTACCCCAAGATTGCCAAGCGCCGTGATTATTTGGATAACTTACTGCAAAGAAGAATTACTCTTATGTCGTTGGAAGAGAAGGAATTGAGGTGTGATTATACAGAGGAAATGGTGGTGAAAGCGAAGCCTGGTCTAGCTGCGTTTACCGAAGAAGAGAAGAAGTTGGAACAGGAAGCTGAGGAATTTCCAGGGGAAGAGGTGCTCGATGATAATTTGACCTTGGCTGGAGCGTACACCTTCAAGTGCTACTCTTCAGAGTGTCGTAAAGAAGCAGAATTGTTTACGAAATCAAAAGGGAAGAACCGGGAGCGATTATATGAAAAACATTGCTACTCCCCAATGTGCCGTCTCAAGTTTTGTCTTCAAGAAACGACCCGCTTCAAGTATGAAAGGTTACGAGAAATAGAAAAGGAAAAGTATATAAATGTGTACAAGGAAATTGAAGGGAAACGTGAATACACGCGGGAGGGAACTACACACAAAGTGTACATGAAGAAACTTCCGGAGACGCTGGGTTATGAAGCCAGCGCTGGAATTGCAGCCCACACGAAGAAGAAGAAGGCTTCCCAACCTGCCGTCAAATATCCACAAACATCAAGCTTTCAGTATGCTACTTCTAGGAAACCAAGTATCCTGATGCTGCCTCAGTTTGAGTTGAAGCGATTGGCGAGGTCAGCTGGAAGGTCTTTCACACCTTCAGGATTCTTTCCAAACCAGAAATCCGGAAGTTGGGGATGGCCATATCCTTGTGGCAGACCTGTCTTCAGAACTGCTTGGCAGTTTAGGACATCCCATGCACATACTTTGGCAGCTGCTGCGATGCAGCTAAGAATTCTATATGCCTCAATACGATGGGATGACATTTTGGTAATTGAAGCAAAATTAGGGAAGTAATTGAACCCGTTGTCTATGTTGTTTCGTTTCCTAATTTTATGAATTTATTTTTTTTCAGGCTAAAATTCCAAATACTGAAGGTAAACATCAAGTGCAAACGGACACAGAAATTATCACAACGGAAATTCTGGACCATCGTGTTGTGGGAAGGTTTTCGGAGAGAGTCCAATACCTCAGAAAAATGATGGTTGTACCCATTGACGCCCCAAAAACCATTCGAGGTGAGCACATAATCTTTACATATATTTAACGTAACGATTTAACGAGTGAAACTAGTGTAGAAAATTGTCGCGTAAAAAATTGTGATGATATTGACAAATACCGCCTAAAGACTGGTTGTGTATACAAATCTAATGCTGTTTCTCTTATTGTAACAATTTCATAGCCAAAATCAGAGAAAGCTCAGGTTAGAACCTTTAATTACTCAAACAAATGTGTGGTGACGTAATCTTTAGCACTGTTTTTAATTAACATTGGTCGCTAAAACTTTTTTCTTTGGCTAATTTGTGTGTTGAGTTTTATTTTGTATTTTTAAGTGCAAGTGCATGATGATATGCACTGATAAGAAAAATCCTTAATTAATAAATTCTTCACTTGCTAAAATTAGTTTATTCTCATTATTTTATCAGTAAGGTTTATCCTAAAGTTTAGTCTGAATATTTTGCTTTAATTCTATTTTAATGGCTGGTTTATGTGATTAATTCATGAGCTTGTTTCTGACATGTTTTTAAAGGTTCGTTTTTGTTTTGTTTTCCCTGAATATTAAATAATCTTCGTATATTTCAGAGATAACTCCTTCAAGAATTGGACTTCGTAAAAGGAAACGTGCAGAGTCCCCGGATAAAACTGAACCCGTTGTTAGCGAAGATTGGGTTGACGAGGAGAAGTTGGAACTGTGGGAGATTCGGTACTACGGGGACAGGTTGGATCGAAAGCATGACCGGAGATCCGAGAGTAATACTCCTTCAACAAGGACAAAGAGCGGAATAACGTTAAAACAACCAGAAAAGTACGACCCTTCCCATAATCCTACTCCTTCGTCTTCGTCCTCGTCTTCGGTCTCCTCTTCATCCTCCACCTCTGGCGAGAAGAAGATGGGCGAGAGTTCCCCAGACGCTGTGGACAAGACAATTGATTCTGTCATTCAGAACTCGAACAAGATGATGGCGGCGGAGAAGGAAAGGGGCAACAAAACCCTGTCGCCAGTCAAGACCGCCGAACTGATGCGTGAAACCCTTGAAACGGAAATGAAAATGCAGAGAGCTGTTCACTTATCGAAGAGGGATAATCACGCTAAGCAGAATAACAGTAATAGCGCAGCAAGCAAGAATTCCGCTCCACCACAACCCACAGCATCCCAACAACTTCTTCAGCAGAATGCCAAAGCAGGTTTGCCAACTAATCCACGAAACCTCGCCCAGGTTGCTGTGTCCACCCCAACGAGTTCGAAAGTGGGAGCGGCAGTAGTCGGGAAAAAGTTCTTTGTCAACAAGCAAAACACGGCGGCAGCGAGTGGTATTGGAGCACAAGAATCTCAGACATCTGCTGGTATTCTGAGTCGAAAACCTATGCAAAGCGGAGTAACGATAAGCAAAGGCGTCGGTGGAACTATTTCTGTCGTGAAGAACCCTATCCCGCAGCAACCAGCTACAGCACCCATAACCAATGCACAAGTTGCCCCTACAAATATCAGTAGTCAGCCGGTAGTGGCGCAAATCCAGACATTGGGACAACCACAAAAGGTATCACTTGTCAGACTCGCCGATGGAAGACTTCAAGTGAAAGGACTTCTTCCTGGACAGAATTGTTATCAAACATCAGATGGAAAGATTCACGTGACCGTTCCTACATCCCAAGTCTCCCAGGTTCAAGCTTCAGCAAATAGGATTCAAACCACTGCACCAATACCTGTCACAATGCCCACCAACAATCCCGCAACGGCGCAACCCCAGCAGCAAACTGTGTTTGTTCAGGGGGGAACCGCAATAGCAGTCACGACGTCAACAGCATCCCAACCAATGCAGACAACTACTCCGGCCACGACGTCAACAATTGTGGTGACTTCATCGACTGGAGGACTGTCAACGATTCAGGCACACCAAACAACTCCTCACGTTGTGTCTAGTCAGCCTTTGATTAACATCAGTAATCCAGCCATGAAAACAGCCATTTCCAACATTTCCACCAACACCCAAGCCCTCTCTGTCAATAAGACAGTTCAACAACAACAGCCACAACAAATCATCGTCCAACAACAAGGTGGTCAGCAGCTAATTATCCAAGGAACACAAGCGTTGCTTCAACATCAGCAGAAGCTTCAAAGAGTTGTCCAGACCTCAACGGCACAAAGCGCCGCTCAAGTTGTGAAGCAAATGACAGCTTCCGCCGCAAATGTCAACAAGAGTCCTACAGTGGGAGTTATAGCTTCTGGGAGTCCTGCAATGACAACAACAACTCAAACCAGCAACGCAGGAATACAATTTCCAGGCCGGATCGTTATCCAAGATGGAAAAGCGGTTTACATCAGTCCAGGAACAACGACAACGCAACAGCAGATTGCCGAGCAATTGTTGCAACACAGGAAAGTCATTGTAAATAAGCAAATGATTCAAACGACAGGTTCACCCGGACAGCAAACTATAGTAAGACCACAGGTAATTCAGACAAGTGCCCAAGGACAGATTCTTCAAGGGCAGCAAATGCAAATCATTCAGGGCGTTGGGGGTCAGCAGCTTCATATGATCACTCAGCAAACTCAAGGGGGTCAGCAAATTCTTATTCAGCAGCAACAGACGAAACCTCAAGATACAACGGCGACCACCGGTGTGAAGACGGTGGCTAGTCCTCTGGAAACTTCAGCTGGAACGACAACAATGTCCGCAACAACTCCGAAAGCTACCGTTGCAGTGGCACAATCATCATTGGCTACCACAACAGCGGTGAAGCACGTTTTACCAGATGGGCGAACTGTTTTATTATCGCCTCAGCAGTACAACGAGATTTCGGTGGGAGGAGGGAGGAAGATGCTGGTGAACAAGCCGGTGATGGTTTCAAGCACAAACAGCATTCGTCCTCAACAACAAATCATTCAAACGTCTGCCGGAAGCATGACATTAGCAACAGGACAACCATCAATTCAGATTGTACAAGGGCCTGGAGGACAACAGTTCCTCATTCAACAGCCCGCTTCCACCATTCTCCAACAGCAGCAACAACAAGTTCAAATTGTCGTTCCAAGCGGACAGCTTGGAGGCCAGCCACTCCTCGTGAAGAAGTTTGTGAAGACAGTGGGAGCGACAAGTGGGGCAAATATTATTTCTCCACAAAACAAAACTGTGAATGCAGGTGCTGTTGGGAGCAGCGTCGTACAACTTGGGGCGACGGCACAGAATCAGCTGACCCAATTGTTGGGGGCAAACAAGGCTCTTGTCAGATTAGACAATAACCAGTTGGCGGCTATTCAACTTCCTGTATCAGCGGCAAACACTCCTGCTGTGAGTAAGGCACCTCAGTCTCCCACGGTTTCCAGCGCCCAATTGCAACAGCAACAGACGACGACGATAACGAGAACACCAGGACTCCCTATTTCCATTGTATCTCCGTCTAAAAGTAAAGTACAACAACAGCAGAAATCCGGAACCATTCAAGTTATATCGTCTGTGAGCGGCAGCACATCTTTCTCCAGCCCAATATCCACCTCTACCTCAAGTATAACGCAAGTGTCATCCCCAATAACTCAGGTGCCTACAACTCCGACCAAGATTTTGACGACACCGACAACCGTTGTAAGGTTGGGCACTCCCACCATTTTGACACAGGCAATCCCTGGAGTTCGACAGGCACTGACGGCTCCAACGACTTCATTGAATACTCGTCCAATGACTCCAGTCACACTGCAAAGGCCGCCAACAATGCTTGCAACTCCAACGCTTTCACCTCTCAAGCAGCAGACAATTATTGCTGTGTCGAACCCTGTTATAAGTGGCACTGGCGTTATTACTCAGGCGAAGGCTCCTTCTCCAATGGTCACTGGAACGCCTCCACAACAACAAACGATCTCACATCCCAAAGTTACAGAAGTGGCTTCACCCATCAAAAATCAGACCATTGTAACGGCTTCAGCGTTAGCTACGCCAGAGCCGGCGAAAGTGATTGCAACAAATACTCCAGCTTTAAATCAGCAGAAAGTTATAACACAAATGTCGCCCAGGAAGACGAGTGCCACGACGTTAACCACACCAAGCATGCCAACGTCTTTGCCGTTTGCTGCAGCATCATCGACCACTGCGCCACCGCCAACCATGTCTGTGGCAACTCCCCCGCCGCCCACCTCCACACCTCCAGCAACTCCAACGAAAGCTGTAAAATCCACTCCGAGCAAAATTGTCGCTCAGATATTCCAGACACCTCAAGGTCCAAAGGTGGTAATCCAAGGCGTGTCTCCAGGTGAGCTCACACCTGGTCAAATGATGCAACTCCAGGCACAGATTCAGAAACAGCTAGCTGCTCAGCAACAACAGCAAGCTCAAAAGACACCAGTTCCCGCAAAACCTACCTCAGCAGACGTACCGAAGGCAGCAGCGGTAGTTCAACCGCCTCCAGCTGCACCTCCTGTAGTTATTAAAGGGAAAGGGAGTAGTCCTGTGCAAGGTAAGGCCATGCCTCACACAGTGTTTCAAACCCCTGAGAAATCTCTTTCGTCATATACTAACGCTACAGTTTCTCCCGTAGCTGTTCAAGCACCTGCTGTAGTTCAGTCACAACCCCATTTGCAAAGTCCTCCACCTCTAAACATGCAAAGTGCTGGACTTCAACAAGCTAGTCCACAGCGGCCTATACCTCCTCCACTACTTGCCAGATCTCCTCCTCTTGTATCACCGGCGAAAGTGCTGACCCCTCCTCCAAATCCTCCAACGCTGATGTCTCCATCGCATCCCTCCACGAGTAATAAATCCGTCGTGGGGAAACTTGATATGGTCGCTGCTGTGTCATCTGTCACGGAGCCTGCTTTGATGCCTCCAGCCTCATCTAATTCACTGCACATGGGAGTAAAAGGGAACCAGACTGCAATGAAAACCAATGCAATTCCACCGGGTGTTGTCCTTGCAAAAAAATCATCCCCACGAAAATCGCCTTTGAAGAACATTATCGACTCTTCCTCAAACTCCTTCACATCTCCAATGTCCAACTCCAACAATGCTATATCTCCCACAAGCATTTCCAACCGAAATTCCAGCGAACTCTTGAGTCCCGAGCAAAATCAGTTGCTTACAGATAGACGAAATGCTCTCAGGGAAGATATTATGGAAAAGAAGAAGGCTGCTGCAACGCAAATGAAATTGGAGGCACAGGTGCGTTTACTAAAGTTGATACCATTTGCATTTACCTTCACTTTCCTGCTTGGTTTACAACATATTTTACTTTATTTTGTCATTTTCAGAGGGAAATCCAGGAAAAACTGGAGAGATCTAAGCATGCAGAATTGGCATTGGCGACAGCGGAGGAACCAAAACGTGCCACAATGCAGTCCCCACCAGAAGCTGTGCATGACCCTGGGCGAGGAGCAAAGGTAAGATAAGTTAGCTAAACCTAGCTGTTTTTCAAAAGAGGTCGCACTACTTCATATAATTGCAAGAATAACCGTGTTTGGATTTTTGTATCCTTTTAGAAACGGAAGAGCAAGGAAATGG
The DNA here is from genome assembly GCA_034687055.1 of Heteromurus nitidus. Taxonomy (NCBI): domain Eukaryota; kingdom Metazoa; phylum Arthropoda; class Collembola; order Entomobryomorpha; family Entomobryidae; genus Heteromurus; species Heteromurus nitidus. The sequence goes on from JAQFZW010000397.1 coordinate 47,870, forward strand.
AAAACGTAGAAGGCGGTCGTAACAGCGCAGACTCTACCCCAGCCTCTCGAAGGCAACCAAAGGGATCAAAACGCAAGAGGAAGCTGTTTTGCGTCTGCAAAACGCCTTATGACAAAGAAAAGTTCTATGTTGGGTGCGAGAAATGCGAGAATTGGTTTCATGGAGATTGCGTGGGAGTAACCGAAGAAATGTCGAAAGATTTAAGCGAGTACATATGTGATGACTGCCAGGAAGATAAGCTGTATTGTTTGTGCCGAAAGCCATATAATGAATCTCAGTAAGTTTGAGCAGTGCTCCACATCAAGTAGCAAGAGCATAATATGAGAAATGTATATCAAACTGATTGAATTCGTGTTTAGGTTCTACATCCAGTGCGACAAATGTGAAGAGTGGTTCCATGGCCGGTGTGTTGGGGTTGTGCAGGGGGAGTCGGACACAATTGGAGACTACAGTTGTCCAACGTGCGAGCCTAATTCCGAGATCAACTTTCCCAATTCAAAACGATTGGACCATGTCGACTACAATTCCATCAATCGCCTTGTCAGGGAAATATTTCAGCACCGAGCATCCGCTCCTTTCAGAAAACCTGTTACCAAAGCTCAAGCGCCAAATTATTTTTCCATAATTAAGGAACCAATGGGTAAGTGCTCTCACATGAATTATGGTGACAATGTTCGACCCTCATAGCACGATACAAATGCGTTATAATTGAATTCTTTGTCCTTTAATCCCTGTTTCAGACTTGCAAACACTCAGTGTTCGAGTTGAGGAGAAACAATACGAGCGACTTCTTGATTTCATTGGAGACGTTACAAAGATTTTCGAAAATTGTCGATACTTCAATGAACCCAACACGGATATTTATAGGAGTGCGGACAACCTGGAGAAGTTTTTTGTACAAAAGATCTGGGCCCTTCGACAAAGTTTTAACACAAGATTGCATCAAGTGATTCCATAATTTTAGTAACAGTTATTATATCCAGTCTTGTTTTCCATATAAATTCCCAACACTAATGTAAGAGAAACTAAGAAAACCGTGCATTTTATCGTTTTATCGAATTACTATGATAGTGTTATTGTGTTAAACTAAAATGGAACTTGTCATTTTTTGTCTACCGAGTTAGGGATATTTGTGATGCAGGTAAACAGCTAGTTAAAAGGCTTAAAAATGTGAGTGTACCATATAACCTGTAATTGTAATTACTGGAATTTTATAACCATGATCGTTATTATAAGCATAAATGTGGCATATACATACATGCCCTTTTGTGATGTTATTGTGTTGATGTTTCTGTTTTTCCTGTGAACTTGTCATTTTTGTTTTCTAGTTACGATATACTACAATATTTGTCTATGCGTAATTATATTTGTATGCATTTTCAAAACGAGTTTGTATACAGAGTGGAATTTTTTAGAGAACACTTTATAGGAACCTAAAACAATAATTTAATGTTATCATTAAGATTAGCTATATAATAATAAAAGTTATGTGCAACAAATGAGGGCAAGTGTTTATCATCACTTTAAGTATTTAAAACTGTATAAAGAAAACTCCATGTAGTCAGTAGATTAATGGGCGATCCTTAAAAATGAGATAATTTCATGACAGGTCGACGTAAATGATCTTAAAAAATGGTATACTGGATGAAAATATTTTATCCATGAAAATGTGACACAAGAACAAAAATCTTGCAATACAATTCACACAAAATTTGTTTCAATTTCGATTCTTTCTAGAAGTTTGTTGAATGTCTGGTAGATGAACACCAATATTGATGATTAATGATATTATTCCAGAATAAAATCAAATATTTTTTATGAAACCGAGCAGACAATAGAGGACGAGTTTTAATTACTTCATGTGGTCATCTTACTTTTTTATTGTATAGCAGCCACTCATTTTTTGCTTGATTCCACACAGAGTGTGGGGAATTATACATACCAATCAAGAGAGCTTTTTTAGTAGTTTGCTACAATTAGTCATAATAATTAATTATACTTCATCAGGGTGCAATCAGTCTTTGATGCAATATTCTTTCCATGCATTTTTCATAATCCAAACCCTGAAGCTAATTTTTTACGGTAAGCAATATATATCACAACTTCATGTAACTCGAAAAATTACAGCCCTTTTGAAAAATTCAATTCTTTTTGGCATATACTAAATAAAGTTGGCTTTCTTATAATTAATCTTAGGACTGTGATAGCTGAATCGTTTGATTGTTGTCATTTTGAATAGGCGTCTCCTCTTCGAATTCAAAAACATCTACAATTGTCCTCAGAGCATCCGAGTCGTGCATTTCCAGCGCGGCAAGTGTGCCATCATTAAAGGAAAAAGAGAGACCGCCGTCGATTACCAAACAAGCGTCAAAACAACGGGACCTAACTTCCAATCTTTGTGCATAGCCTCTCGGAGAAACTTCTACCGCGTATGGAAGTGTATACGAAGCAATCGGGTCACGAATCGTGTACATCATGTAATTACTCTCAGGACTAAATGCTAATTGATTATTATATTTCTTTGTGAGTCTATCAATTAGTAGCTTGTTCGAGGATCGTATCACTTTATTCATGGGTATTCCACTTGAGGAGACACTCTGCTCGTTCTCGTCTTGCTCGATGATCTGAAACATGTCGTGAACCATTTGTTGGCTAATCTTGTTGATATTGTAAGACCAAGATGTGGAACCCGTTCCAGTCGCTACACAAAGCCCAGCGTTCTTACTTTTTATTCTCTCCCCGTTGTCAACGCTGACTTCCATGTAGGAAACGCGAGCACTCACACATTCTCCGAAGTACACTTCGTTCAAGGCCAAAACGGGAAGTACTCGCCGGCGTTGAGTAGTAGTTGACAAGGACGACCTCGACTCTGACTCAGACTCTGAGGATTGGTGCTGCTCCTGGAGGCAGTCAAAAAATCTGTACTCAGGATGCGCCAATTGTTGGTCGTGGAGCTCAATGGGTGGATCGAAAACGGACTGTCCAGTTAGCGTTATGCGTAACCTTCGTCTAAATGTCCAACGAAATTTTCCTTCGAAGAGCTTTCGCACAGCTTCCCGTACATTTACCGAGTACTTCTTCGGAAGACAGAGATAACCTTCGGAACGAGTGGGGTCCGTGTTGAAACCGATGACGGGCTTGTTGCGATCTTGAATTTTACACGCAGCCATTAGAAATGTGCCATCGCCTCCAGTTGTCACGATGGCGTCTGCCCATTCGATGTTCTCTTCGGTGTAATTGAATCTGTTCACGAGACGAGTTTCCACCCCAAATTCGTTGAAACAATTGTGAACCCTGCTTTCACATCCTTTATGAATGTAATGGTGGTAAAGAAGTGTGCTGTAGTCGGAGCCTCGTTGTCGCAACACTGTTTCCAAGTCTGAGTCGCTAACTTCTGGATGCCGAAGCTTTTCGAATTCCAGTCGAGAGAGTTTCGTTAGGATCAAGACGCGTTTCGGCTGAAACACTGAATGAAATGAGCAGCTTTGTGTCCGAAATAGAGGCGTAGTTAGCTGACGATAATTGATATTGGAGAGCTTCGTTTGGCGTTTTGCATTTTCCAACATAAATCTGAAGCCTAGAGTACTGGTTCGCAAAAACTGGAACCTCATGGTGGCTGCAAACATCCCAACTTCAGCAGTGAGACTGTTACCATCTACGAAGCAGTCTGAAAAAACAAACAAAGACAAAAATTATGCCATCAAGTCATAAATTTTAAATTTGCAAATCTATTTCAATTGGTAAATTTGGCATGTATAAGTATACCTTACGGAACTATTTCAGAAAGAACTTCGCATTAGCTGGTTTCTTGAATCAGCCACTTTACTACTGACAGCGCAGTGATGAAGTACCTTGCTATCACTTCCAGCAAGAAAATTCCACTCAATTCACACCCTTTTACGATTTGCACGCACAGGTACACACGTAGTAACAAATTCAACTTAGAGTTTAATTTTCAACAGTTTCATCTTTTCAATGTCGAGAACAGAAAGTTTGCCCACGACCACTTCCGAAGCACTCACAACGACCACATTCATTTTACACAATTGGATCATCAGGATTGTGGCGAAAACAAAGAACATTTGCTGAATGTTAACAATACTATAATACTTCTATAGATTCTAACAATACTCTTATCCCGTATTTGTACAAATTTGATGTGTACCAAAATATACTGCGCTTCATGCAGCAAATCAAATGTTACAAAAATCAAGGGGTTTCAGTTCTGAAAATTCAACATTGTCCTTATGACTTTATAATTATATTACCAAACTTAATAACTTGGTACTCAGACGTCAAATGGTCAGTTTGTTAGGGTAAAGTTATTTTAATCATTATTGCCATAAAATGTCTACGTAAGTATGGACCTTGCTTCGTTATTCATACTTGCAAAAAAATCTCACGTAATCCCCTAGCTTTTGCGTGTCATCTTAATCATGTTACAGTAGATACATACAAAACAACTCCACACTATATACAAATATTACTTACAACTTGTTAGACTAAAGTAAATAGATAAAAATGTGTATCAAAGTCTTGACTTGAATATGTGATATGTTGTCAGTTGTAGTCCGTAGTTCTTGTAAACCAGAAGGACGTCCACTACGTTGTCAAAGATGAAATATTCATTCAAGTGTTCAGTTCTGTAAAAATGATGCGGTTCCTTATCCTTCATTAGTCCTGCAAATCCTTAGTTCCTTCAAATCACAAATGACAGTAGAAGTGAAGCAGTAGAACACTTATACATCAGCTCATGGTTCCTCACTGACCTCACAATCAGCCTACTTTCAATTTTTATTAAAATTAGAAAATATTTTTTTTAAATTCGTGTCATCATCCGATCATCAAACCATCCCTACATTCATCGTCCATGTCTATATATCTTATAATTCTTATATCTCAGTTCTGATCAATTGCTTACCTCAAAATTAAATGTACGTGACTAATGATGTGACATGCTACAGGTCACTGGTTCATGGTGTGGGTTGATCAACACGAAAAAGGCCGCAGAATCAGGTTACGAATGTGATGATCACTTGCAACTTTGCTTCTTCCCCAAGGCGTATTTGATTAAAGATGCGCAATGTGCACCCTATAACGTATATCTGCCCAGATAATAAGAAAACGAAATGTTTAATCACAAATCCTTGATCATGTCAGAATGTAGGATGATGACACAACTTAAAGATAAGCCGAATGGACTCTCGTCCCTGGAACTCACTCAACAACTCAGCTTCTCTCTGGAGCTGGCCTGGTGGACATCGATATGTCAAAAAGGTTAAATCCTGTCCATTTGGTTGGGTAATGTACATTCAAATGAAGCCTCGCTTGTTCAAGATAGTGTCCTTTGCATCATAATTATGCTTAAATCCTTTCCGTTCTTCTTGTCCAGATTGTCCAGAGATTTGCACAATGATGAAAGATCCGCAGAAATCAACAATTCTTTGTTTGTTGTTCATCCACAATTCCACTTCGTCCGAACAAAGTTTGTAAACAATGAGTGATTGTTATTGTACACATGATGAGTTTAATTCAACTCCCGCCACTTTCAGTTAAAATATGGGGCAAACAGAATAAATGGATATGAGTTCTAAAGCATACAACATCAACAAAGCAATGCTAAAGCACATCTTTTTTTATGAATGCCAATCTTGTCCAGCGAGCCCAGTTCCAGGGAATTTCTCTTTACTGTCCAGCCAGACTATTGACTATACATTAAGTATTCCAACAAATGCTGCAAAAAGCAAGAAAGGATAATGAAATGAAAAGGTCGTGGCATGGCCGTGGGAGGCATGTTCCATCCAAATCCAAAATCTGATTAGCACCCGAAAAGCTTGCCAAAAATGAAGCATACGCCCGCACTCATAAAAGACGTAAAAGCATCTTGGAGAAACGTCTTTACTTTTTCATACAAAAAGTGATATCAACGCCAAGTTCCATGGAATGTAATGCACACACATTTCCAAAAGCATGACCTTTCTGTTTCATTTATTCCTTTCCAAACATATACATACAAAACATCAAGCTAGTCATAACTGTTCCATCTTCTCCAGTTCAATATAAATGTATACCCTCTCACGTCCTCCTCATCTCCTCTCCTCACATCCTCTTCCTTTCCCCTCGAGTTTCTTCGTTTTCCTTTTGATATGACTCTTCTTACAGAAAGAATTAGGAACGTGAGGAATGATATAATTTCCTTGTCCTGTCATGTAGTAGCCTTTTCCTATGGTCATGAGAGAGTATACATATATCTTAGCCTTGTTGTCAACATGAATGCTGCTGGAATATATGCCCAATATCACGCTCCACCACCATCCATTTTTCCACAAACATTCCCATGTACGTACGCATGGGGAAAATAAACTTGTTACAACTACAACTCCGCCACTCTATTTCTCTTTACAGAAGTAGCACTGCTCTTCTTCTCTTCTAGAGACATTCCTCCACTCCTCCACTACTTACTCCAATCCACTCCACTTGAAAAAGTGAAACGTTGACTGAAAAACGGACCATAGCGAATAGGAAAAAAATATGCCATCGTCGTCATGTGTTTGTGGAGGAGAAGAGAAGACGAGCTCTCTCTCTGTGAAACTCAAGTAGGCCGAGAGCACGTACAAAAAGGCGAGGAGAACCCGACTCTTCTCCAAAAAAAAGAATTCAACAAGAAAGAGAGCATCGCAATGCAATGCAAGTGAGGATATACCATATTGCAATCGGCAATATGAAACTCCTCGATCGAGTCAAGTCAACCCTTTTTCTCTCTTTGCAAATAAATATGTGGTTGTGGAGTGGAGAAATAGGAGAATGGCAAAAAAAATAGTTTGAGGAGGAGAAGAAGAAAGAGGAGACCATTATAAATGGATTGGATGGATATATATATATATATAAAGTAGATGGGTGTATAAATGTTGACTAAACGGGGTATGATCATCCTGTCAAATGGTATGAGAGCCAGTGTTTTTTTATGCATGTACATTTGAAAAAGCATAGGCATGTGCACAAAACTCACACTGGCTTGGCATCTTACGATTAGTGTGCATTCCTATACTCCTTCTTTGCCTTATCTTGTGTCTCCTCAACTTACACAACTTGTATGTGTGTGCAAGACGCAAGAAGTGTGTGTGTGCAACTTGCCAATGCACGCGAGGTGGTTTGGTTCTGGTGTTGGTGGTGGTATGGTGTAGATATATGGTGGTACACAAAATAAAAGGATTGATCTTTTTTTCTCAGAGAAGAAGAAGACGAAGAGAGAAACATGAAAGAAGACAAACACATGATATACCCCATCATCATCATATCTCCCAACGTCCCAGAATGAGAATCAAGACAAATAGCGAAGGATATTCGGAGAGAAATTTTTTTTATACCTACAAAAAATGAGGGTGGAAGGCTTCGTCTTATGAGAACCCTTTCTTATTATCCCTTCATCATCTGAATGGGAACTAATGAATGAAGATTTGTAACCCTTTTCATTTCATATATACCCTCATTTTAATAAGATTGCAAAAAAATTGGATTATAAACCGATTTGAGGCATGAAAAGAATGGAGAAGGAGTGTCATCGTCACCACTCGCCACAATAAAACCTCAACGTCCTACATTCAACACATTTCCCTATACTCTTCATCCTTTGCCCAAAAAAAAGAGAGAAGCTCTGAGAGAGAGAAAAAGCCGAGTTCCAGTTCCATGTTCCACTTCCATAAAAAGCAAACAAGAGAGAGAGAGAGATAAAAGTTTGCTGGAGAAGAGAGAGGATTGCTTTTTGCTCGGATGGACGGAGAGTAAGTAAAGAGAGAGAGCTCGCGAATGTATTTAGTGAAAACGTTGCTCTGTGACAAATAAATAAGTGAGTGATAATTACCGTTGTCTGAGAGCACATTAGGCATTGGGAAGGTGAACTGGAGTGGTTTTTATCCAGGAACAGAGAGAGAGAGAGAGAAAATTCGTCTACATTATTGGGATGGGCTCAGCCGGTGTAATGTAATAAAGGAGTGATGGGAAACAAGTGAAAAGCTGGAAATCAGCTGGTTTATTTTCCACACAGGTTTTCCAGCAGAGAATACAATCTGGAGATCGTGTTCTATTGTTTTTTGGAGAGTGATTGACAAGTAATGTGGCGTGGCGTGAGTTGTGTGTGTGTGTGCGAGTAAGTGAGTGACTATAGTCCGAGGATGGAAATGGAAATCTGAAGAAGAGAAAACTTTTTTTTTGTAAAAATCCATTTCACCTTACACCTTACTTTTCCTGGAACTTCTGGAGGAGGAGTGCGTGTATGCATATGCATATGTATAAAAACACCTGAACACACCTGTGAAATAATATACATATTCCTCAACCTCAACTGGAGATTTGCTGGCGAAAAAAGTTCATGTGGAAAGGGAAAGCTATACAAGGTTCGTTTCGTGTTTGAGAGAGTGTGTGTGTGGTAAACACATCCAGAATCTCCTCATCTTCCAGGTACATGTATGCACATGTAGTTTTTAAGTAAGAATGTGAAATGGAAATGGATTGACATTGAAATGACTATCAAAAGCACTTGAGAGAGAGCTTTATGTAGATGTCCATATACATAAAATATTATCCTGTTTCCTTTTCACTCTCGAAAATATCGCATATGTGTGAAGAAGTATCTCTGTAGTTTAGTTAATATATGTGTGCCACCATACCACCTCCAACTCCAACCTGGTCCTGGTGTTGTTTTTCACCGGCTCGAGGTATCTTGTAAAGCATTTAGTCTATAAATAATGAATGAATTCCGGAGAAGGAACATATCTTTTGTTGGGGTTCTTGGAATATGCGCTATATGACTATGGAGTATGTATGTACTTGACACGGAAAATTTTGGTGTGAGAATTATATCGGATATACTTGGAGCTAGTTCCTCTAGCACACTTTTTTTTTAGCAAAAAAAAATTCTATATAAAGAAAAGTAGGATATAGGATGTATGTCTCTGTATGCCTCATCCTCTTTTGTTGATGTTGATTCGATTCATTAATTTATTCTCAATGTTGACTTTGACTCCTCCACACTTTCAGTTTCTTTCCTTCCTCACGTTTATTTGATAACCCAATTTGACTCGAGAGCATTCGTTCGTGTAACGAAAATACATTTTTTTTTCTGTGGAAAACGTATGTATTTTTGTATGGAACAATATATGTTTTGTCTACTACTTTTGTTTGTGTGTCGCGATGTCAGTCAAGTCACAAACAGCCCGTGAGAGAAGTGCCAAAAACACACTAGGACAACGACGACAGAGAGTCAAAGTCAATGCCACTATTAACTGTTCCCTTCTTGTCGCCTATTATTCTCCTTCCATCCATGCATTCATGTTCTTGCATTAAAATCACCCACATTAGTCCCACTTCCATGTGCCAAATTGCCTAAATATCAGGGTAACAAATCTATTTATATGAAAAAAAGTCGACAAAGCACAATGAAGAAAAGTACATATATGCATGACATCACACATGCATAGATTCATACTTCTCATTCCATTCTCGATTTTTTTTATCAATTATTCCTTTCCCTTTCCTTGGAATTATATATGCCTACTGCACGTATTAGTATTTATTGATTCAGATTTTATTTGACAAGATCAAGATCATTTTTATCATCGAACTTGTCACTTATTGTCGGCATGTCTCAATGCCAGAGCGTTTTAGGACGTGTGCAAGCCTTCTCGTATGTAATGTGAGCTGATCGGGGAAGAATATGAAACAAGATAAAGATCAGCTCAAAAGCAAGTATACCTAAATCCTGTCATAAATCTTTAGTTTGAAAGAATGCTTTCTAGAGTAGGATGTAGTACTATTCTCCTTATGATTTGTTAGCCGAGGGGAACCTGTCAACAATCTCATTGTTTGCCCAATCTGTACTTGAGCCCTTTATTTGGAGCAATTAAATGGGAATTGCCGAATTTGGTAGGAAAATGACAAGTGGACAACTTTTTTGTTTCAGGTGGACCATAGCACAAAAAACGAGGGAGTAGGTGTCTAGGTGCCTGTTGGTGTCATAAATTTTTGGACTGGCAGAGGACGAGTCAATAAAAATTGGCGAGATGAGCAAGCGCTTGAGTATTGATCAGGGCGCCAAGCCTCCGCGGATGATCTACCAATGGAGGTACGTTTATGCGCATATTATTCCATGTTTTCTTAACTTTTAGAGTGAATTTGCAATCAATTTTACTGGATTTACTCTCATACATCACCCAAGTCCAAGTGCTTTTGCTTGTTGAAATGAGTATTATATTAAGGTCCATATATTCCATATTGTCCAGACCAGAAGGAATTTCATATTCATGTAAAATGTATGAGCAATCAAAGCGGACATTATATGTCTGGAAGTTGTGAACAAGTCCAAGTTGAAAAGTGAAATTAAACTGTGGAACACCTGCTGGGCGTTCACATCTGGTGTAAAATAAGCTCAAAACCTTATATATAGCAATTAAGGTTCCTTTTCCTTTTCCAGTTTTCTCCTTTTTCCTCGGCCCACAATTCTTAGCAATTTTCCAGTGTCGACACGCTCTGGAGAGTATAAACCAGCGCTGCGACTGTGTGTAGCATTTTGTGGCATTTGAGAATGAGCTGAAAGTGCACATTTACTATTCCAGCTTGTGTGGAAATGGGTTAAATACCCTCATCATATATACTACCACTACGTACTTTTACAACTGGAGAGAATTGCGTGTGTTCCAGCGTAACATGCAATTATTTCATTATGACCATGCAATCCAATTTCATGTTTGGAACGTGAAAATCACCTTAAATGCTACTACTACCCTTACCTTTTTAGGTACGTCAAATACCACATATATTTTACTACACTCTCGTCAAGTCCTTATTATAGCTCTCTTCCTAAGCCTAAACTGAAATTCCCATGCACTTTCCGTTCAAACAATACTTGTCATTTGCATTTTACGAGATCCTTCATTCTCTCTCGTTTCCATCCGCGTCATTCGTATTGCGATAATGATAACGTGTTTGTCATATTTGCAAAAACAAAACACACACAAGTCGGTTGTCGATGAGCTGTTCCCTGAAATGTAATAACGTTCTTGTGTATTATGTATACTTACATAATTTCATTTTGGTGACCACACCAAATCCCAAAAATGGGTGATACGACCTTGTTATGCAAAATGGTGGAAAAAAGCTCTCCCTCTCTCGTTGTTGATGAAGTTTAAATGAATATTGAATGGAAATACCTAATACTTTTATTGTGTAGGTATGCAATGTGAAATGCGAACTATTTTTTCTCGCAAAAAGCAGATGAGAATTTTCTCATTTCATGCATCCCATACTTAATCCGGTCTCACTGAAATTATATTGTTTTTTCTGCGCATATACCTATCCAGCTCCAGCTCCAGAGAGCTCTCCTCCTCGCTTACGTAATTACAGCCTTTTTGATGATGAGGATGAGGATTATATTGATAATACTCGGTGTTGATGACGGTGAATCATGTGAATATCATCATAAAGTACATGCTTGAACATATATATTCACCTTCACCACGTATGCCGACTGCCGATATCTTTCCATGCAACAAGGATGAGTGAGAGAGAGAGATGCATCAGGTATAAGCCATGAACATGCATTCCTGTGACTCGCTGATATGATGCAATGAATGATATCTTCTTGTCCAATATTTGGCGAAATGAAATCGTAATAGGCAATCATTTATGCATACACATTTATCAACTGGAAAAAGCGTCAAGTTTCTTTCAATTCTCTAACTTCATATCACATCATCATTAGGCAACAGTGGGACAAGAAGGATACGGAAAAAAATGCAGAAAAAAATCATGCATTCATGCAACTCTCAAATCTTTTTCGACTTGGACTGAGCGTTGGTGGCTTTTGGTGGACGTTATAGCGTGTGTTGCCCATGTGGATTGGATATAATATATGGAAAACGCAAAAAAAATCCCCTTTTGCCCATATCCCTACATTCATGTAGAGAGTGAGGAGATGACGATAATAATGATATATTTAAAGAAATTGGTTTCGCATGCATGCATTCACATGCTGAAAATATAACATGGATAGCGAAATATGTGCTTGTGTAATTTTCATTTTACTTATGGCTTGTTATTATATTCAGCCCATTCACAAAACAACACAACACTTTGACTTCACTTTAGTAGTGAACTGGACGCGGATGCGTTTTGAAGGTGTGTGTCTGTAATTTTTCCTGCTTCAATCCCAAAAAAAATCACAATCATAAACTTTAACCCTGTTTTAAACTGGAATAAGCACGAAACGAGTTGCAGAGATTTTTGTTCTACATTTGTGACCTTTTATCGTCATTTCGAAATTCGTCATTGAAATATAGGTTTGGTTTGGATTCGTAGTAAAAAGAATTTTTGTGTGTGTTACTCCGAGTCTGAGCTCCAGCTCAAGTGTGTGTTTTTAGTTATGCACATGTATGCTTTTCAAATTCACTGGAAATGTGATGATGACGGTATTGAGTTTGTGTGCACAATACAATAGTGTGGTAGTGTGGTTTGCGGCTTTTTAAATATTTGATTCATGTCATTATGCAACAAGAGCATAATTGAAATTCGATTTAATAAACGCTAAATATGATTGTGGTGACTTGACCTATTGTTTTGTGTATTTGTGAAAGGGAGAGAGAGAGAGAGAACGAATAAGCGTATGTGTTGGTTTGCTGGTTGCCGGAGGACATTTACGTGTGTTTCCATACACAATGACACAATAGAGGCTACATAGGAGTTTCCAATTTCCATTTGATTTATGTCCGACCACACATTACTTCTCATTCTCACCTCTCTTCTCTCTGCCAGCTATTTTGTTGTTGTTGATTTGCCAAATGAGCTATTGTGTGCTTATACCATTATCACAAATCACAAATTGAAGTCTTTGAAGACAAAGGGAAATGTGTGTAATGTGCGTCGATGTGTGGGCTCCTTAAAAAAATAAATGCGTGTTCGAGTCAGAGGAAAAAGAGCTTTTTTTACGCGTGTACATTAATCAGAGAGGAACTTCTCGTTGACTCACTTCAATGCACCTCTGAACATCCCACAGAATACTTAAGTGTTCAGTCAGTCGAGCAAAACTTTTGCGATTTTTGTGAGTCATCATATAATTGTGTGCGTAACCTACGTAAAGTCTACGTGTGCGGAAAGGAGATGAGCTAACCAGCGAAAAAAAATGTGTTGCAAATCGTAGCAAATTATGAGAGAAGTCTTCGACCTGTTTTACCGATTTGCCAAATATGACCAAAGGACGTCAGCACACACAAAAAAACTCCCTAATCACATGAAAGAATCTTGCTACCTTTGTACCTGGAAATATATATCACCTTTTACTCACATGATTACTTCCTAGCATCATAATATTTAGTCATATTTTCGTACTATGATTCTTGAGTCAACAAGAAATATTTCATGTTTCATATGTATTCCACATCCGCTTCCATTATGTGACGAAAATTTTCTCAAGTGGCCATGAGTTTCCAGTGTGATGTGATATGATAGAAGTGCCAGTGTAAAAAAAATTCGACTCGTCTTTTTGTATTATTTTTTGTGCTAGTCTCATTCGATATAAAATTATACTTTTTCGTCAAAAAAATGGAACACGAGGACTTAATCCGGACTTGCAGCGAGAGTTTTCGGGCTTCCAGGGCCATTGCCTTCCGAATCAGTGGGTAGGGTACATCATTCAAAACTTTAATAATAACACACATTATTATTTAATTTTTTTTCCTACAGGGACCATGAAAATGTGGAACGCGAAATTAAAATAGACATTTTTATACAACCTCTCGTTCATCTTCGAAAAGACAAAAAAAAATTGTAATGCTTCACTAGAATCATATACGCGAAACAATAATAATCCTTTTAAAAAAGTTTTTTTATACGGGCCAATGCCACCCTTGGCTCTCCTCCTCCTCCTCGAATGGAAAGGAAAGTAATCTCAGCTATTTTCATTATAGCTATTTTACCCTTTGCATTCCAATGCTGCGCATTTTTCATCGAATTTTTTTTATTAAAATACCTAATGCAGCGTGTTTCCTTCAGAAAAAGAACAAAAAAATAGATAGGCGTTGGCATAATATGTGTGTAGGAAGGAAGGATATATATGTTTTTAAGGATTTTGCCTTGAGTTGTGAGCTGTGAGCTATATGGCTTCCCAATGAGCATCACTAACCAAATTACACACTTTGTTTGGCTGAACTCGTTGAGCATGAAGAAAAAATAATATGTGTGTGCATTTTTGTTTCAAGTTCTCTCTATGTTTTAAATGAAAATACCTGTAACTCGATTAGCAATAAAGCTCTGTTCTCGTCAATATTTCAAAGAGGGCAAAACCCATATTATTCATCGTATACATGCACACATTCACCTCTCCTCTAGCCGAAATGTCTAAGGAGACGAAATTAAAGTATGTACGTCTAATTTAGGTCGACTTGTCTCGTCTGAGTCTCTGGGATTCGATGTTTTCGTGTTGAGCTTAATTAAATTTTCCTCGAAGCATTCCACTTCCAAATACTCTCTCTCTCTCTTGAAAAGCTCTCCAAGAGCTTGTGCGATCTCTCCGCGAAGATGTTTGCAATTTGCAATTCCTCATCATGGGATTTGGTGGTTTTAACGGGACGAGAAGCACACACCCTTTCCTCTGATCTTGGTCTCAATTGCTTGACGTCAGTGATCATTGCTCTATTCAAACCAAAATTCCACTTGACGAATAAAACATCCAAGAGGACATGGTCGACCGCGAGAGACCAATTTTCAATGTTGCTCCATTCATTATATAAATTGCTGCTGTTTCGCTTTTTATCACAGAAAGGAATTGACGGAAATTTTCCGCCTGTGTGTGATTTTATCTTAACTCTGATTTATCATCTTGTATCTTTATACTTGAATTATGTGGGATATATTTTTTCGGCAATTAAAATGACACGAAAAGAGAGTCTGAGATATTCCTCGTTCCTCACACATCCTAACGAACATATCGTTCGGCACGATTTTCCCTGATAATCAAATCACGCTTATCACAAAAAATGACTGCTGCTGTAAATTGGGATCGACAAGCGGTTGACTTTGATGATGAAGCAGAACGAGGCACTATATAGCTTCGAGCTGGGAAAATGCTTATAATTTTACTATACCAGTACTATCGCTTGCTGCACCTTTGAATATGTAACGGGTTTTGCAGTAGGGACCATCAAAACATATGTAGATGTGATGCTAATTAATACATGACGAAGCATATGATTATCCTTTGAAAAGTTGTCTCTTGTCTCATGAATACTCATTACACATTTTAAATGACGGGATGAAAGGATTTCGCACTGACATTAGTCACGTTAATTAAGTAAGATTCTCATCATCTCAGTGGAAAAAAATTAGCAGTCGTAGTCTAGTCGTAGGAGACACATTTATTACAGGGAAAACTTTCAGCAGAGGGGTTATATGCGACTCTGTTAAAAAGTGTGAAGATATTTGTTGTACCTCTGCTCTGGTATGACACATTAAATAATCGAGTGTACTTTAAAAGTCATCTGTCGCCACACAAGTCAACATGTCCGGATGAGAGGTCTGGTGATGAGAGCTCGTACATCCGCTACAACAATAACTTTGCACACTTCACGTTCACATCAGCTTGCATTACCATCTGTTTATCCCACCTGGAAACAGGGTGGACGTGGACATGTACACCGGCATCTATACAATACTCTTCCCTTTCACATCTCATATTCTCTCACACGCTGGGAAAGAAGAAGAAGAATTCCTCGTTTCGAAGGAAAATTCTTCTACCATCCCGAAAGATGCTTTCCGTAGCTCTCTCTTTCTCGCTCTCTCTCCCCTTCCATTTCAACGGAAGGAACAAAGAGGTCATGAGTAACGGTTTGGGAGAAGTGAAAGCATCAAGCAAACACACACACACGATTAAATATATCATCACATCACACAAACACACACACAAAAAAGAAAGTTTCCCTTTTACTTTCCACCTTCTATATATATAAAACTCATTTTCCTTCTGTCTGTATGTCTGTATGTCTGTATGTCACTTATGCATTTCTCTGTCTCTTATCCGATTGACACGAAATTTGGCACACATATGTA
>JAQFZW010000398.1:0-63840 GCA_034687055.1 Heteromurus nitidus
ACATTTGCGCCGCTGGATATCGTGGAAACTTGCCGACACACACACATACACACAGTCACCTTTTATAAAGGTATAGAAGATAGATTTGTTATCAAAGAGGTGAAGGTCGCCCTGAATAATGAATTATTTATGCCAAGGATGTATGTTGTTATATTTTGTATTTATTGTGTTGAGGTGTGTATTGTAAAATAGTCTTGTTTTCGTTGGAACCTCTTTTCAGATGCGATTGCTCCTCTCTACTGAGTAGAACCAAGGTGAAAGGAAAGAACGAAGAGGATTTTTGAAGCCTTGTAAGGAACTAATTATGCAAAAACTTAAGTAACCATTTAAAATTGACTTGAACACGACGGGAACAACGCCAAGCAAAGATCCATTGGGATCGCCTAGTTATAGACATTACTCACTGACTGATTCACCCCCTCCTCCACTCCATCTCAGAATGCCATATGCTGTAGTAATCTGGAAGCGTGGCACAAATACAGTCGATATTGCTGGACTAAAACCTGATGATTTGGAGTATTTGCAAAAAATTCCATGTCTTTCCGCTCGACTAGATGTAGACTCGGAAGGTGAGTTTTTGGAATAATACAAAACTATAAATATGTGTGCATTGAGAGATCGAGTGTAATGTATCACATTACATTACGACTGCAATGAATATGTTCTACATAAATTTGATATACCGCTTTCTATTACACATTTCAGGTTTCATACGATTTGGACCTTCTCCCACTACAAAACATTTTAGTGTGAAGCCTGCCGTTGTTCTTACAGGTCTTGAAGTTCTCGGATTCAAGGTCGTAACGACTACAGCAACCCCGTCATCGTACACCTCGCCAAATAACAAATCCGGGGTGATCTCTACAATAGAATATTCGTGGACACTAAGAAGAGAATTTACTGAACCAGAGCCTCAGGATTAAAATACAATTGCAATTGTAGCGAGTTCCTAATTTCTCTTTATAAGTTCAATGTAGTATTTATATTTGTATTTCTAATCTACAGTTTGTAACTTGCAGACTATTGTCAATAACTGTTGGCTTTAACCATACCACTGCACTGTAACCTTCACAGATATATGTTCGTTTTGCTTGTCAGGGATATTTTGATACGTATATTTTAATAATTTATAAGGAGGTATGATGTACAAAGTTATGAATCCCCACTAGTTCAACTTGTAACGCAGCAAGTTACCGTTCAAAAACTGTTATACAATTTAATGCAATATAAGTTAGCAAGTTAAGCCGCATGCAGGGGCGAAGTATGTCAAATGAAACCAAATATTTAATAGCTTTCATGAACTGCGCACGAGATGAAATTCGATGTTACAGAAACAATTTCAGTATATAGTGCTTATTTCTGGCCTAAGCCAAGAGTCAGTTGCTTGTAGTTCTTGTTTTATAATTGTTTAGTAACTATTATTAGTCCAAAATTTTGTAGTGACTGGCAAAAACTTGGTAATTAACAAACAAAACACGACCGCTTCCACATCATCTTTGTGAAGGTGTACTTCAATCGAAATGGCCGAACAAAGTCACAGCCATGATTGCAGCTGCTGCGCTGCATCGGCAGCAAATCCAAGTGTACACCAAAGTCTGGATGAAATCGATTTTGAAAGGAGTATTTGGCAGGCTGCAATTGATAATGACGTTGGGAAAATTTTGAAATTTTCTAAAGCACAAACATTTGATCCAAATACAACTGATAAATACGGGTTAGAATAATGTACAGCTACTTGTTATCAATACATATTCGATTCAGTGACAACAATTCAATCTATTGTTATCTCAGGTACACCGCTCTTCATTATGCGGCAAGGAATGGATGTTTGGATGCTGCCAAATGTTTGATTAAATGTGGGGCTAACTGTAACGCACAGACTGGAAATCTAAGTGCCACCCCATTACACCGAGCCGTTACAGCAAGTAAGGTGGATATGGTACAGCTCCTTGTTCAATCAGGGGCTAAAACTGATATAAAGGACGCTGATGGTTTGACCCCGTTTGATCGTGCCTTAAAAGCCGGTCACGAACAGATTCTTAATATATTGCGCAAGAATCTCTGAGTTAACAATGCAATCTCTTATACAAAATAGTTTGCAGGTTTTGTATCTTTTTAGTTGTTCTTCTTGTTGGTTGAGATTACTAGATAAGTTTCAATTTTAGGTAACTTATTGTAGATCGTATACAAATTTATTATGTATTTGTACTGTGAGTAGACCAGAACAGTGTTCTTCATTGAAACTGGAGCCAAACGTAATAATAAAACAGTAAATTTGTAATGTGAAGAATGTGGGTATTTTATTTTCATTTCATTTTCATTATCAAAAATAGAATGGAATGAAGAAAAAATGTTCCCAATATTGTCAGAATCTCTTTGATAATGAACATACATACAATGTCGATCAAATTTTAAATACTCGTGTCAATGTGTATCAATAAGGAGGACTCAGGATTCATTTTACATGTCATGGATTTTACATTTTACTTGCTATAAAAGGCATTTGGCAAAGATATATTAAAGTTGTAATATTCGGCCTGCGTTTTAGGCTTGGATATACAAATTTGGCTTTTTAATGTTTTGAGCGTCAAAGGAAAGCACCACTGTCTTGTCAAAATGTCGGTATGTAGACATGTTAATAGGCTTTAGGCCGGGAAGCAGCCATATACACAATGAGAACAACTATAACTGCAGCTACAATTAAAGCTGGAACTGCGATTTTCATGATGTTATCCTTGTTCTCTCTGAATTCCTTCTTTCGTTCTTGCTTCTGTTTTGGGGTCTCCTTCACCTTTCCTTTTAGCTGACGCATCTTGACTGTGGCACTAAAAATATCAGAGTTATGTGGCTACTATATGCTGTCCGAGAAAATCTTTGAAATACTTGGTAAATATAAGGATTGAAGCTCAAATACATGTAAATTGTGGCTTACACAAACTGATGAAACTGTGGCCTTTATAATGGGGAAGCTTTGAAATCCACCGTGCTGGCGTTTGGACAAATGGACACCTCTGCTGCTGTACACTATACTGCTTTCTGCAATCAGAATGGAATAAGATTTAACAAAACAATGGAATTACGTGTGAAATCTGTTACAAAACTGCCAACTGCAGATTTGCGTATCAATTTCATGTACTTTAAATGATTTTGTTGCATGCGCTTATCGAATACACGAGGAATTACTATCTCATAATTTATTCTACCAGAGTTTGCGTCTTAATTTTCTTAAAGTGTGTTGTGCTCTTCCGATATGTCCAGCTACCATTCCTTCACTCTGGAATCGGAGATCGGACTTGCTTTGCTATACAATACATGTACGTATTTAGGGTAGCACTCATAAGGCATTTAATTCTTCATTGTTTTGTACAAATGTGTGCAAATGTGCTACTTCACCTGCATGTTATGTGGATGTGCTACCTACCTGATTGAAATGAAATGTCAACTAATCGGCAAATGCCACTTTGCCACCTGTTCAGACATCTACACAACAAACACACATCGGGCACATATTTGCGTATGCATAGAAATGCAGTATCCTCATCTCATATGTGTATTTTCTCATTCTTCTCTGCTATGCTCGAACTGTCTGCTTGTTTCGTTGTTTCTGACGTGGAAAGCTCGTGGAAAGCTTCGTGCTTTCGTTTCCCATTCACTTTTCACATTCACATGGACCAGGGTGATTACACATGAAATGTAAAACTAGATCTACTTTCTAGATTCCCGATGCAATCTTTGATTGTGCGTTGCATACTCCGAATCATCGGAAGAAATCAAACAGCATAATCCGGGAAAATGGAGAGGGTTTTTGTGTAATTGGTACGAGTACGATAACCCAAATACCAATCCGGAATACCTCGCAGAATGAAAAAAAGTGTTTCAAGTAACTTCATACTCATGCATTTTTGTTACGAATTGTTCAAATTTGTCATCTAATTTATCCATCCTTTATCCGACCTGCAACTAACGGTCTTGTGAATGAATGTGGTGATAAAGATTGGATTTGGATCGTAATTTTAGCGTAGCATGGTCAATCTCCATGATATATGCCACACGGTGAAAGCAATATGCTTACCAAAGGAGAATGTATTTTATTTTGCTGTCACCAGAATATATGGAATGTGTTTTAAATAAAAGAGCCCTAATCAAAATTGTTCTGACAAGTGTGAATCATCCTTTGTTTTTGTCGAATATCGGTTAATAAATCATCAAGGTTAAGCTTTGGAACATATAAATTGTAATGCTAAATGTAATGTATAACTCGTCATAACATAGCTTAGCTAAAACTGTCTGTTTAGCTGGAGCTGGAGTTAGCAACTCTACATAAGTTGATCCAGTTGCAATGCCTTGCGATAAGTCTTGGCAAAGAAATATTTTTAGCGAAGCGCTCTGTATCTACGCATAGCAAGAGGAAGGAGTGTCTTGAGGCGCATCCCATCTGAAGCAATAAATTGTGTACAAAGCGATTCCCGGATCCGAGCATCGCCGATATTTTATTGAAAGAGGTTCGTACACCCAGCATATGTCGTATTGGACTTTTACATGCAATTTTATTCGCATACTGATTCTGACTCTGATTCTATACTTCCCAAAGATTTTACTCACTCTAATCAGCATTCTTACTTGCGATTAGATTCGCGAAAAGTGAAAGTTACGCAGTAAATATAGTAAAGTATATTTATTTCGTGCAATTGCACGGTCCTATCCGGATATACGCATTCATGAATGCAGTGCGGAGTATTGAAATAAAACCAAGGTACAATTATCGTGTCTTTCTGGTTTCCACTTGTCTAAATCTTATGCAGCGCACATTATTCTATGCGTCGCTTTTTAAATGAAAAAGTCTTCTAGCTTCATTTCGGATTTTAGTTCTCAGGTTCACTCGCCAGATTTTATTCATTTTTCAGTCAGGCTTTTCTTCAAAATTATATCACTAACTCCTGAAACTCCTGACTCCTGTCAAGAGTTGGATCTACAAGAATGCACTAAACGGGTGAAATATCATGGAACCTTTCGTTTCTCTTCCTAACGCATCGTAAAAATATGCATACGCAAATATGGACACACGATGAAAGTACGAAAATGAAGCGGTGAAATTGAGTGAATCATCTCTCTGGAATTCGTAATATGAACAATAGACAAAGTATTATTGTGAAATTCCAATTGGAAAATATTCGTAACATTCATAAAATGAGCAAATTTAAAGATATCAAACGCATGCATTGTTTATGACTTCTGCTCATTCACATTTTCATTGTTTCTGAGATTAAGCGTGCATTGCAAACGTACAAGCATATCCCGTTAAGTACACATTACAAACGTTTCATCCTAATCACACCTAGTACCTAGAGTTTCATAGCCACAGCTCCGAGAATGCGATCCTCTACATCTAATTTTATATGTTGTGTGAGTGCCTGTCTATGTCTATGGGTTATTGTATGCAACATTACTATTACACCAAGACACATCAAATTCGTATATACAGCAGTATTCTACCCTTTCGCCTTGTCATAATACTCGCTCAAATAGCCACTTTGGTGGGCACCTTCATTCACTTCGTCGACCCCGTACATCAAAATTGTTATCCGCATACATCCACATCTCATATGCACAAATTAATGTTTTCTAATCGAGTTGGCCTTAAATTACAATACAATTAAAACGATACAAAATGGAAATATTATTCGTTTCCAGTTGTTGTTGAACAGTGTTTCCTGAGTGGAGCAAAGAGTCGCCTTCGGTTCTCCTCAAGCCTTTTAGGATTTCATCATGACGGATATGCACATCTCGCATGAGTATATACACAACACAATGCAATGCTAATTCACAATACATCTCGCACACAGAACATATTACAACTTGCATTGGTGGATATACATAAAAAGTGTATGAGGAGAGTATTATAACATAACATAACACTACTCCAATATACAGCACTTTTTTATGGCTCTCAAGTAGCGGTCGGTCATTGAATTCATTGCTGAGTCCACTTTGCCTCCTAAAACACTTCATTTCCTTCATTTATCAAATATCTTCGTGTAAAAATCCAATAAAATTCATGCACATCCCCGAAAGAAGTACTGATATTGAAAATTTGACGTAAACAACAAGTCACCAAATTTACTCCACCCGGATCACATGTGAAAGAGTGATTCTCCTCAACTCAACTTGGATTTTTTCGACCATTCAAATCGGTGCAGTTATCATTTTGTTTAGATTTGGGACGGAGACAGCGACCGATGACCAGGCAAAGGTATATTATAATTTTTGTTTGTTAATATTAAAATTGCAATTAATTATGGTGTATCTACGTGGTGTGGAGTGGACTAATTAGAGTGCATTGTCAGCTGTTGGTTGTGACAGGGAAGATGTATAAATTTGGTAAATTGAGAAGGGTTTCAAGTTTTCAAAGTTGTAAGTAAACATTGCAACATTTTTAGTAAATTAGTACTGTCAACTGTCACTGTCAACTGTGCTCTTACGAGAAATGAGAAAATAATAAGGCTTTTTTGTCTTTCATTTCAACTTTTGACGTGGTCAGTGGTATGAGTGTCAAGTTGCAAGCGTGTTAGGATGAAATGCAAATTTTGAATTTTTAGGCTTTGATTTCGATCCCATAACTTAATGTTTGATTGTTTATTTTGATAGGTTGTAGGTGAATTCAATCACAACGCCTGGAAAAACTGGACTGGGATGTGAGTAAGGAAGAGGGTGTCGTTTTTGTGTTGGGTTGTTGGGTATATACATGGTCTGCACGGACGGATATTGACACCAGCACCTCCAATCTTGAACCTGCAATTGCCACACGGCACTCCTCCAAAAGAAGAAATCATTGGAATCATGCCATGATCTAAGAAGGAGAGGTGTTTTAAGTTTTTCGTATTTAGTGGGCGGTGGTGGTGTCAGTGGTGTGTGTGTGTGGTCGTCCCTGCCACCAACACGCCCTCCCATCGAAGCCCGTCTTGTGCTTCGTAAGCGTTCTGTAACTCGGTATAGCATCAGTGCTCAAAATTGAAATCGCCATGACGCTGTGGTCATCACCTCATCCGAAAGAAAGCACAGCTTTGAGCTTAGGTCAGGCTGCAGCTGGGAAAATGAAAGAACTTGTGGATCCCGAAATGCCCGAAAATATGATGCCCTCGTCCGCAACTTCTTTTGGTTCAGATGGTTCAGAAGATGCTGGCTTTGAGGATGGCTCAATTGATGTGGACATGACGGAGGAAGAGACTGATGGCATCCAAATAGACTGCATACAGACTTTGACAGAGTTTGAACCGATTGCGGGGTCTGAGTTACCAGGAACTAGTGGTAGCCCTTTGGTTTCCGACTATAAAACCGCTATTCCACTTCCTCCTCCTTCTATACAAATTGGAAGTGGTATGTACACACGATTTTGTTTTGAAATTTTGAATGCGCAACGTATATAAACGTATATTCTGTAATTTTCTTTCTGTAATTTTACATAGCGTTTGGTGGCAATCAAGATTATAGTAATATACAAAACGCATTGCCCCGTATAATAGACAGGCCATCATCACCAATTCAATCAATGTCGTACTGGAGAAACAGCGGTAGTGATTCCAGGAATCTATCCAGAATTCCAGGAGACGTGGGGCTAAATAACATCGGAAATACTTGTTTTATGAACTCTGGATTGCAATGTTTGCTACATACATCGCCACTTGTAGAGTTTTTCGTTCGAAAGTACGTCAAGATTCGGAAATACTCGACAAATTCACATGTGGTTTTTATACAAAGGATTAACATGTTGAATTGCATTTTACAGTGATTCCTTTAAGAAGACTCCTACATCTTTGGTGTACCAGTTTGATTCCTTAATGAAGCATGCTTGGTTTGGATATGCGGGCGCTATATCTTTACATGACTTCAAAATGGTACTGGGGAACAAGTATGCCCAGTTTAAAGACTGCAGACAAGTGAGAATTCTTGTTTTATAGCGTGGCGTGTAATTCCAAAAAAAGACATTCATAATTTATATTATTTAATAACATTTCTTTTTACAGCACGACTGTCAAGAATTTCTTGCCGTGTTGTTGGATATTCTTCATGAAGAACTGAAATCCGAACAGAAAGCAATTTCAGATAGCATGTCTGCGGTGGACTCGTCGGTTGATGAGAGTTTAATCGGGAACTGTGTGTCGAAACGAGTTCATGAAAGCTGTGAGGAGCCTGTGGGTAGCACCAGTAAATCTTGTAATATTTCTGCTTCCGATTTAGCAGACAATTCTGATTCACTTGGATCTGATACACGAAGTGTCGGTGTTTCCTCATTGGGAATCGAAACGTGCTCTGAGGGTGACATGAATAAAGTACGATAACATTGTCCTTGAAGGAAGTATTAAAAATGCTTGTGATCTTGGTGGAAGATCGTATGGTCTAAAAGTCTTGTTTCTTCTCCTTTTTACAGAGTGCTGAACCAAATAGTCCCGTTTATAAAAGACTGAAGTTAGAAAATGACCAAGGGCCTGAAGTAAATTCAGAAACTGTGGAAGTTGATTACGACAACAATACCCAGCGTGAAGTAAAACGAAAATTTGCTAAGCATGATCTCGAGGTCAACCAAGTAGTGACAGGACACATTGACGTTGACAAAGGTGAAAATGAGGCTGAAGGTTGTTGTGAAGATTCGAATCTAGAGGATGTGTTGAATCCAGTACGGAAGGCCAGGGAATACTGGAGTAGATACATGAAAGATAATAATACAGTTGTTGCGTCCACGTTTCAGGGAATGTTCAAAAGCTCAGTAAGAACTTGGAGAACTTCAAACATTTTTCGTCATTCATGACATAAAGAAATTATTTTTTTTTAAATCATTGTTATTTTATAGGTTACATGCTCTGAGTGCAGTTTTGTTTCGGAAACATATGAGCCGTTCATGTACCTTAGTCTCCCAATCCCGAGGGTTATGGAGAAGCAATTAAGTACGTAACTATTTTCTCATGTAGTTTGGCAACTGTAAGAGTGAACTCTTTTATGACTGCTAGTTTTACATTTGCAGGTGTAACATTTATAAGTATGAAAGATCGTAGTCGACAAAAGGTAGATGTAACACTCCATTTGATGGGCACAGTGGACAAATTGATTCTAGAGGTGATTAAAAAAATTGATTCATGCTCTTCAAAAGACCACACGAAATATGCTGCTGCAGAAATCGTAAATCATCGAGTTGCCCGTGTTTTGGTGAGAAAAATACCGTACTGAAAAAATGATCAAAAGTATAGAAGAATTTAACTTGTGAATTGAATGAATTTTCATGTATGCTTTATAGGATGATAAGCTGCAGCTTAGAAACTTAAGTACAAATTCTAGAAACATTTACGTGTACGAATTAAACGATAACTTCGACGATAAATACGAGAGCTGTACAAACTCTTTGAGTATTGTTGACAAAAAAGTTATTGGGGTCTCCAGTTCCGGGGATCAAGTAAGGCATGCACAGTAATTCTGGACATTGTAGATCTTGATCATTACGGGGTCTGCTATACTATGGGATAATTTTAACTTTTTCCAGACGATTAAGAGCAGCATTCTGGATGAAGATTGGGAAACAGATGAAAGCGTTATCTTACCAGTTTCTACAAGTGTTTCCACAAGCACACCTTACGAACAATTACGTGCACCTGTTGGAGGTGGTGTGTATGACACTTCGTCCGCTTTTGGCCAAAGTGTGAGCAGCACTAGTGATACTGAAGCTCCGCAGGTCGATAATTTCAATAAGGTTCAGTGCAATATTTGCTTAGAAGATTTTGCCAAAGGAGATCTGAAGCAGCATCGTGGTTGTTCATGCGTGTTATGTGAAGAATGCTTAATGGTGAGGGCTATTTCTTATTACTTGATTTGAAATTTTGTGTATATGTGAAAGTAAAAACCGATAATTGATTTTGAATATGCAGAAATCTGTGGAACATTTTAAGTCGTTTGGAGAGTCGGGAAGCGTAGATACTACTCAGGACGGTTCTTTCGTGAAATGTGCTGTTTGCTTGCAAACTGTTG
This sequence comes from Heteromurus nitidus, assembly GCA_034687055.1. Classification (NCBI taxonomy): domain Eukaryota; kingdom Metazoa; phylum Arthropoda; class Collembola; order Entomobryomorpha; family Entomobryidae; genus Heteromurus; species Heteromurus nitidus. Next base: position 10,012 of record JAQFZW010000398.1, read on the forward strand.
ACTGCAAAAAATCATTTGTCTCTCTTGATGAATCCGCTGCTTTCCCATCTTCATTAGAATTTTTCACAATGTCGATCATATTTCGAAATGAGCCTGGAACTGATGCCAACAATAATTCATCTTGGAATCCAGGCCTCTTCAGCTATCCATGGCTTATTCGAGTGCCCTCTCATCTGAATGCGTCAGAACTGGTTGAATATATTCAAAGCATAAATCCAGTTCCGGGAGCCAGCTTTCGTATACTAAGCGTTAAATCTGACGTACGTGTCAAATATGTATAATTATCGTTAGGTCATTAATTGTAAGTAGATTGTAATTTATCTGTTTGTTTTCAATTTCAGGGCAAAAGTTGTGGACAATGCGTATTTTCGACGCAGTGCAATGGTTGTGAGATACCAAGGGAAGGAATGATCTCTTTAAATTCTAGTAACAGTATTTTGATCTCATACACAGATCTACCGAATGATCGCATATCAGAAATGCAACCACCAGATATGGCTTTCCATAACGAGCTTACAACTTCATGGCAGCCTAATAGGAACGATGAACCAACCATTGATATTCATGATTGCTTACGAACGTTTTCTGAAACGTATGTTTTAGTTTTTGTAGTTTATTTTTCTTTATAACTTTTTCGGCATAGTTTGGTTATAACTATCACTTATAAATGTTATCTTTAAATATAGGGAACACTTGGATGAGCAGAATCCGTGGTTCTGTCCAAGATGCAAGAAGAATCAAAGAGCTACGAAAGCGTTGTCCATTTGCAAGTTTCCTGAATACTTGATCGTTTACTTGAAGAGGTATTAGTTGTACACAAGCTGGTCGGGGGCGTCCGAAAACTTTCCATGTGAAACGTCACTGGAATGATATTCTTATTTCATTATTTGTTACAGATTTGTGTTTTTGGACCAGTCAAGCAATAAGCTGAATAATCGGCTCACTTTTCCAATCAATGACCTTGACGTTAGTGATTATGTAACGGAGGGATTTGGTTCAAATATAGGAAAATATAATCTCTACTCGTGTGTTTGTCACTTTGGAAGTAAGATTCTTGACGATATCTGAGTGCTTTTGAGAAGTTTAAATTTAAATATTAATACCGTGATTTATTTAAATTTTAGGTGCTTCTGCTGGCCATTACACAGCCTTTGCAAAAAATCCTGTTTCTGCGCAATGGCATTATTTTAATGATGACACTATTTCCGAACGCGCTCCAGCGGAGAGTGAGTACTCCTCTGCATATGTGCTATTCTATGAGAAACAAGGTAATCTTCGCAGAAATGATTTTATGTGATCATTATGACATAATGTTCTAAAACATAATCAAACCCTTTTCGTACTCATTTTATATTCAATTTCAGGTATGAATTGTACGATTCCCTCGAAGTGTAATAGGCCTTTACCTGATCTAAACAGCTTTAATACTATGTCTTCATCATCTTATACAGGTAAGATCTACATTTTAACTACGATAATCGGTAATGCTGCTAGTGCTCCCTCCGTATTACTACCGTTGAGACCGTTTTATTGAAGTTTACCTGCTTTTTCGCGTGTAATGATAAATATATCCGTTTGATTCGTCCCTACTTTAATATAGCTGATACCCGAGGAACATACCTGCCAGGCGAACCTGTGGGTCCTGTTCGTGCGGATGGAAACTATCTGAATGACATGAATCTACAAGTTGACTCGACAAGTCCTAGCTTTTCATTTCCACAACCGTCAACTGAAGCAGATATTCTAGGTTTGGAAGCAGACGAAGGTGTTGTCACTGAGATCTCCCAGTTGGCAGAGATACGTTCGGGTCTTGGTCTGTCAGAAGCTGATTCCATAGCTGTGACCTCCACTTCGACTGTAGACGATGACGTGGAATTCGATACTGCGAGGACTCAACACAATGAACTTTCCAGCAGTAGCACTGGAGGCGCAGATTCTACCAGCAATTAATTGAGAAAAGTGTTAGTTACGGACGTGGAGTGTAATAATAACGATCACGAAACACAAATACTGTACATATTAGGTTGCTCGCAGTAGTATGATCGCATTTAGATGCCGCTAAAATTTAGTCGACTTTCTACAAACCAGTATATAATTTTATTGCATGTTTACTTAAAATTCTTGTTTGATTTTTATTGTCATATATTTGTCAGAAATTAGAACCGTTCCAACTTAAACTTTACCTGAGAACACACCAAACAGACAACTGGAGATTGTGGAGATTGGAAGAATTTGTTTTTTGAAGGGGAACTTGATGATGCAGAATTTACGAATACGTAGTACGTTTGAAAGAATACGTGTGAAGTATGCATTGCTGTATGGAAGGAATTCAAATATGAACTGTGGAGTTATGACAAAATTAACACCAGTCTTTTAGGCTTTAAATCACTTCGTATTTTAGTATGGACAATGGTTATACATATTATTTATAGTTGTTACGAATTATGAAACTTCGAAACTGTTGCTTTCACATACTGGTTCATTTGATCTAGTATCTAGTAGAAGTTGAATTGATTGTACTTTCAAAACTGGTGCGCTCATCGCATCGTTGTTAGTTGGTATAAAACTAATCTACATTGCCTTGAATTTATAACGAAATCAATTTGATTGCGTAGAACATTTTGTACTGTCCGAGTTGCAAGGACGAAGAAGTCTCATTAGGAATTTCATATAGGTTGTGTACTCGTACTCATTGTAGTATTTAAAGGGTGAAGTAATATGCGCAGTAATTAAAAAGTTGTCGATGGTTGTCTATCATCACAGCAGGGAAATGATGTTTGTGTTTGTTGTAAACTCACCTACCCATTTTACTGACTACGATCATACCACACACACTCACCATATTTTGTGATATGTAAGCTTGATGAACCGGAAAAGGTTCCGTAAAACTTTGTATTATTTAAATATATAATGCTGTAAATGAGAATTGTAAAGAATTATAGCGTAGATTCGTTTTTGTAAGATAACTTTGAATATAAAGTTGTATAATGCCGATGTAATGTTGTTTCACGTAAAGATTTTTGCATGCGACTTACCGCATCAATCTCAACATTTTGAGCACGTGTAAAACGGAAAAAAATAAAATGTGATTACTTTCACTTTCTGTGACTCTTCTTTTCGTATCCCGAGCCTTGTTTCATATGAAATGTTTCATACCTTTTCGTCATCGAAGAATTGAGTAAAAGTCCGCTTTCACCACTTTCACCAACTTCGGTTCCGTAACGCCCCATTGTTTTATCACAGTCCTATATGCCCAGTATGAAATTTGATGAATATGAAAATGGAAATAAATGCCTTTTTACCAACAACCGTTTGGGATGTCAGTTTCACATTAAACATACAAACAAATATATTTAAAAATCAATTATCAGATTTTCACCTTTTGTTAATATCATTTTATATACCATATATATATCATTACACATTACATATATAGATTCATATATTACTTTAAATCCTGTATATATTTACGTATATACGTTTATAATAAATAGTATGAGGATGTGCTGTCATAACTTGTATTTTATATCTTTAATATACAATCATATACATACAGTTTACAGTTAATCATGATTCCTAATAATATATTTACTTCAATATTTGCACATTACCTATACAACTTTTTTTTAAATAATTTAGATTAAACGTTTGGAACCACTGGCTCATGTTTTTTTTTCTCATCTTCTTTTCTCAAGATCCAATGCAAATTGAAATTGTTTATTTTTTAACCAGTTTAGTAAAATTTGGTATATTTAAGTCGATATCACAATCACAACACCACACTCAACTTATCTTGTATTGGTTTTTTGATACTTGATTATTTATATACTTTTTATTATGTTTTACCGATCATATCTTTTTTTACCGTTTGCATAGTGCAAGTTTTACGATATTTTTTTCCGAGATTGTTACTTTTTTATACACCTTTTTTGTAAAAAGTATGTACCATACTGTGTTGTAGATTTTTTAGTTGTATCAACAAGAATTATATTCATACAAACCTATGAATGTCGACTATAAGTGTTACGGCTGACTATTAATGTTACACAATTCTATGAATACTATAGTTAAATTTCATGTGTTTTCTAAAAAAAGAGAGACGGAACCCTACATAACTGAATGACTACACAAGTACGTCTGCAATCATGAAACGTACTTTTAAGTTTAATGGGAGAGGTTATTTTTTCATACGATATTCTTCTTTTCATGCCAGCATTCATATTAAAGTTTCACATTCATAAAAAATAAATCCAATTTTGGAATTCGAAATGAAATTGAGAAAGATTCAAATTTAGAAATTTATTTCTAAACTTTTTTTCCCTATCTCAAAAGAGGAAATGAATACATAAATTGTTCATATGTAAAAATGACGTGTTTTTAAACAAACTTGTCATAGTCATATTTATCTCGTAGTCAAAATAAGAGCGCATATTATTATATTATAGTATTTTCCACTATAAAGTTTCATCTGTTCATATTTAATGTTAACTGTAGAAAAAATTTATTTATGACAGTATTAAGTGTAAATACGTTACATATTCTCCTTTGAAACAAAACAAAGAAAAAAAACTAAAAGTTACATGTAATAATTTCAATCAATGAGATCAGAAAATCATAACTGAATATGATCGTTATTTTCAGATGAATGTTTTAATATCAGTGTTCGAAGATAAGACATTTGGTTTAGTTCGGTCTCCGCTTCTCTGGTAATCGTACTACAACGTATGTGTGTGTACATTTTTAGGTATCTTACGAAAATCAGACCTTTAAAAAAATTAATGCATGTTGCATGAGAAAAAAAGGGCGTGGCATTCGCTTATACCTCCCAAAAACATGCATAAAAAAGTAGAGAACTTATGGATTCACAAATCCGTTTAAAATGTAGTTATTCATGTCATAAGCATTTTTTATCAAAAAGAAATCTGCAATGAAGACAGCAGACATTCGAATTCAAGTTTCAGCATTTGCAACCAATTCAATTCAGTTTTAATATTCATTTTTTTAAACGTTTATGATTTTTAACTTACAGAGGCCACCTTAGAACTATTGGTGTCCATCTGAATTTAAGGACCGTTTTGAAAGACTATAACTAAAACATGAATGAATATATATTTCTTATGAAGCAAAGGGTTTCAAAAGGTTAAGCAAGTTAATTGTTTAGCTCTATTATATATGCTGTCATCGTGTCCTAAGCATACACATACATATATGCTCATATGTAACAAAAACGTTACAATCCTTTTCGATCCTCCCAACAATGCATCAAAACTTAAACATACATCTTCTTGAACTACTCAACAATGCGTCATCTACTAACCATTGCTATCTATAATGTATATAGATTCTATGTAAAAAAGCACAACAAAATCTTTTCCAGTTTAGGACTTGGAAAAGAAGAGTTTTTTAAAAGTAATAATGCATGTGCCATGCCAAACAATATAATTATGTATGTTCGTTGACTAAGTTTTTAGACTGGCTAAAAGTACCTTTTTTATATCAGCATGTTATGTTTTTTGATTACGATTAATTTACAAGTTATACCAACTAATTAACATTTTTTACAACAAACTCTTTACACTGCTGCAGCATAATCCTAGATCTGTTATTTAGTAACTTAAATTTTCGCGATGGTTTGATTGCATTGAATCTTTGGAAAAGTGCGTATGTATTTTTTTATATGCAAGCATATATCTATTTTGCGTTTTACAAAGGTATATTTTCATGTGTATTGTGTTTTTGCATTGAAAAGAAAGTTTTTGGTTTTGTGCTGTTGCCATTTACTTTTAGCGTTCGCTTTGTTTTTTGCATTTATGTTTCATATGGAATCGATTGATGCAAACTGTGAATAGAAATATATGGCCTAAACTTTTGCAAACTGCAATTCGTAAAATTCTGTACACATCTTCCCTTTTCAAGTTTATGACTTTCTGTTTCTACGTGATGATGACTTTATAAGACTTTTATACGGTCCATTGTTTTCTAAACGTATGCAAACAAAAATATGAAAAATTGTTAATAAAAAGACTAGCAAATTCAAGGGGTTAATAACAAAATACATTTTTGCATAGTGTTTTTGAAAGTGTGAGAGGGTGTGACAAGATGATGGCTTTTGTGTTTTCTTTCTGTTTAAGGAACTTATTAAGAAGCAAGGAAGAAGTTTTTAAAGAGGTATTTTTTATGAAAGCTCATTAAACCAGTTCGTTTTCAAGTTCCAAAGAAAATTATACATAAAACTTTTTTCAGCCTTCGAAAGCAGTAGTGATGATGCATAACTCTGCGTATATTTTTATATTATGTAAAATGTTGGATGAAGCAATTGAACAATTCTGCTGGAGAGAGACGTAAATGTAAAAATTCGTCTCGCACAGTAGTTTTCTTCCCCATTCCAAACAGTTGCACAGTCAATCAAAAGACAACTGACTAGATGTTTTCAACAGTTCAAATATAAAACCGAAAAAATATTGACTTAAAACTGGAACTGTGTAATACAAAATTCCATACTTGTTCCAGTTCACAACATGGCCTCGCAAATATTAAAAACATGGTAAAATCAGTTTCATATATCTCATCGAAGTTATTTCTTTTTTGCAAGTACATTGTTAAGACAAATCTTTGACTAACAATAACAAAAGAGAGATCCTTTTCTCCAGTTCTTTACAAAACACGATAAATGTTCCAGCCATGCATAAATGGCAGCACAGACGAGAGCGAAATGAGTGACGACGATGTGGAAAAGTATATTTCTAAAACTTTAACATTTTCAGGGCCTTCCAAGCATTATATTGTGAACTACGGTAGCCTTTAAACCCGCAACAATTCGTGCAGCATAATTAGCAAAAATTTGTATAATATTGTGCATCTCCTCGGAAAGATTTTTTGTGTGTCAAATTGTGTTTTTAGGAATATTTAACTGGAATTTCTTTTAAAGAGCCACGAAGACATAGACTATCACATTTCAGGTCCCCTTCCGTCTGTCCATTTTTTTAAATAAATTTTTTTCTTTTCTACTTTCTCTCGACTGTTATTGTTTTAAAGACTGTCAACCGTCGGAAAATAATGTCAAATCTTCTGTGAATTTCTTAACTGCGTTTTCAAATACCAATTTACATGTTGTCTTCTTACACACAATTTTACTACATCTCTGCTTTAGTAATTTCCACACTTTTTTATTTTCCAGTCCGTTTTCATATATTTCCTGTTTCTAGATCCTGTGCGTGATGTAGCAATTATTTTACCTCCAATAAAATATGTGGTACTTTCTCTCAGTACGACTTTTCACTCACAGAAAATGTCAACATCGTAAAACCCGTCGTTGTCGTCGTCGTGTAGTTTTCATGTTTATGAATGCTTTTATCATTTTTTTATGTTTCGCCTAAAAATTATTTTCTATATTGGCATATTTTTAATATTTAAAAAACCGTTCTGTCCTTAGCCGTTTTTTATACCAGTTACCGTTTCAATCCTTAGAATAAATGGAGAATTATACACCCAATCTATATATGAATATGAAATATGAATGATATTTTAAATAACGATATTATTTTAATATATAATACAATATAAGTGTAGAATTGTGATGACTTGTAACATGATAATGTCACAATGGAAAACAAAATTGCAATGCATATTTTTACGTACGTACGTACATATTCGTGTACGTAGTTCTCTTTTGTTTTGTGTTCGTCCCTAAAGAAATGTGTGTATTTCGCTTTTTATGTACTTTCATTTTCTGGTCACTACTGGTTTGCGTTTAAAATTGTAATCGAGCATCATCACAGAAATTCCCAAGTTCAAAACTGAAAAATCTTGAACTTCACATCGTTCTCCCTTTTCACTTTCTCTACTTAAACCCTTACTACTCCACCAACATCATAACCTTCCCTCTTCTTATACTTACAAACATAACTTTCACTAAACTCACTTTCACCACCAAACCCCTTTCCCATACTACGACAAAAAATGGCAATGCAATGGCATGCGCGTTTCATTCTAATATCTCGTTCCGTAATCCGTACTATATTACATAATATATATGCATTCCTCTCCGGTGCGATATTTCGACTCGACTCTATTAATGCAGTTATACATAAAAATTGGAATAAAAATGTTCGAATGAAAGAACTAATTTAAACATAATACGTTTTGCATTGAATACAATACTTTTTTGGTTTGTATGGATGACTTATCCACACACGATAATCATAAAAATCCTTTATGACCGTTACAAAATCCACAGTTTAATACACGCTGAAGCAGTTCCTGGTGTCATCTTTCTTTCTTCCCATAAAAAATTCCGTACCATTTTTTTTACTGTCAGTACGATTCCCTTAAACGATTAAGTAATGTTTTCTGAGTATTTTTTTAAATAACCCCACTACTGCATGTCAGTAACGACAAAAAGAGTCATTTTACAAGGATCTGCACGAAAAAGATGTCTAACGTAAAAATATTTAAAAAATTGTGTGTGAACAAACAGTCAGTCTGTGTTCACTTCTTTAATTAGGGTGGATATAGGTTTCTTTGCGAAAAGCAGCAACGTTTTTTAAAGCAAGTCTCGGTATGAGAATATTTCATCACAACTTAAGTCATCACTAATTTTCTTTTGCTGGAGTGGCAATGCAGTTGTCATTAAATATTGCATTCATGAAGAGAGATTGCTTTAAAGTTTGGTATTTTTGGACCCTAACCTTTGATTCAATGAGAGAGTTAAGGACAGTTTTGAACCAAAGTCTAGAATGTATATATCTCGTTTTTATATAAATATCTTTTTATATATTCAATATTGAGGTAAAACTTTCTTCAGAACACTTTAATAAGTAAATCCATGAACACAGACTGAATGAGCTCAGATGATGAATGTATACTTTTTTATGAAATGTATATCCCATCAATTGTTAGTTAAAACTTGTTTAAAATCACATTTAACAAACTATATAGCTCACTAAGAGCTTATTTAAATCTTTTAAAAATATCTGCAATCGTTTTGTTACTTTTAACTCAAAAGTGCATATCTTTGTGCCAAGACCGACTATATAAGTAGAATGAAGTGAAACTATAAAAAAACTTGTTGGAAGAATTTCAAACTCTAAATAATAATCATTCTATAACTTCTCGTTAGATATCTATCTCTTAAAATCTTATCATTTCTTCGCCTCAACTTTCTCCTTACTTTCACTTTTTGTCCAGTCGATGTTTTACTTCATATTCAAACTATGACTTTTTTGTGTGAAGAAGCATCAACTACATATGCAATTTTTCAAAGATACTTTTTCCGTTTTCACATGAAATTCAGTAGTTTTTTCTCTTTTAAAGGTTATGTATATGAAATGAAAGACTCTTGAAAGATGACAAGACGGGAAGAGAAGAGAGATTCATTTTTTACGCGATAATCTGCTGCTGTATACTTTCATGAGTTTTGTCATTTTATAAAGACCTGCTTGTTGTCCAGACCTTTTCCATCAAGATGTTTCCTTAATTTTTTTAGTATATCCGGTTCTAAACAGTTTAATTGCTTTAATAACAGTACAGCATTTCTCCTTTTCCCTTCTCACCTCTAATTGACTCCATCTCTCAAAAAGTTATATCACCAAATTCAATAACTTTTTTTCTGGGATTAAAGTTTCCGTTGATCTCATCATCATCACGAACGTTTCGTAAAATGGAACTACACAAGTTGTTCATTGTTTTATCGGTCGGAGATTTTTTAATAAGAGAAGATTCTTCTATTGTAATCGTTATATGATAGTTTAAATCTAAACTTAGAAATAATTTAGTACGTGTTATATTATTTATCTAAAAGTTATTTTTATATGAATTGAAAACCCTCGTCTAATATGAATCTTTATATAGTGTTTAATTGGTTTAAGAGTAGTAGTAGTGTATGTATACACTGTTTACAAATATAATCTGGTAATTCTGGTATTTAGTAAACATTTATATTCGTATATGTATATTCCTAAAGAATTACCATTTAAAATCTTACAATCTTATCTTTTTGCATCGTATGCATATCCTTTCGTTCGTTGAAATGTAAAGGAGAATTTCTAAATGGTTCTGCTTTTTTCCTTGCTCTACAACTGATCTAAATGTTGTTTTCTAAGAACAGCAAAATCAGAATGTAAAAATCCGCATGTCTGACCATAAATGTGTGTCTAAAAAAGATGTCTATATATGAGTTTACCAAATGTCGTTCTCTTAAGTACAAAATCGTGGTGAAGGAAATTTTTTTACCCTTAGAAATTTATCTGATCCGATATCCTCTCAACTAGTATTTTTACGTTTTTTAAAGATATATCAAATCATGTTAATATCTGCAGTCGATGTAATGTATATACCATACCAATTTAGCTTCTTTTGCGATTTAAATGATTTTTTTTGTTTTGTTTCGTTCTCTAATATAAATATTTCCTTCGTAATACAAATGTTTTCCCTTGAACCGTGTGCTTTAACATTCTTTGGTTAAAAATAACTAAATAGTTTCATCTTTTTTAAAAACAAAGATTTTTTTCCTTCTCTCTTGTCGAAATTTGTTTTCTTTTTCTAAACATCTTCTTTCTTAGAAGGGAGGACGGGTCTGCAACGATGAGCACAGAAACACAATCAATTTGTTCTCTTTTATATAATCGTAGTAGTAGTTCATATATAAATCCTTATGCATTTTCTCATACGTTTCGGGTGAATATATAGAATCTTTAGGATATATATAGTATTTTTTCATTCGGAGAAAATTGTTATTCATATATTTTTGTACCGACTAATAGACTACATATATCCATGTGTGTGTATAGAGTTTTTAGTTTTAATTCATGTAGGAGTTTTTTTAATCGAGTAAATACGCTCTAAACTGCCCACCTTTTTAAATGCATAGTTCTCACCTTCACTTCAATTTTAGGTATACTAAGAATAATATACCGTATTTTTATGTTTAGTACACCTAAAAATCTTCTTACTAATCAATTAGTTTAGTACTTTTTTAAATATATTCGTGTGTGTTCGTATAATATATGAATATATAATATAGGTAAGTAGTTAATAGTCCACAGATTAGTCTCTTATGGAGCTATTTATTAAACCCTAAAAAGTTCTCAGATTAAAAGTATATACTCTTCTCTCGCTTTTGCCTTATAAATCGCTAAAAACCTCTTTTTAAAATGAATGGATCTCTCTTGTCATGTCGTAAATTTTTTTAAATACATCCCCTCGCCCTCATCCCCTAAAGTTCTCACCGGAAATGGTAAAACTTATTTATGGAAACAAAAGATGAATTCAAAGTGTTGTTATACTTAATAATGGACATTTTCCCTGTTTTTTATCAAGTATTTTTAGTACATTTTCCCTTGAAATCATGCAATCATTATAGACTCGAGTACATTGGATTTACATGGTACTTTTCCTCCTTCTTCTTTAACGATGACTTTCTGTACTTTTCCATACTCTTCCTTAGAATTAGGGTCACGAATAATAATTGTAACTTACTCTTTTACTAAATATAATTCATCTATATTTTATGTATGTATATTAATAGTGGTGAAGTTTTTTCTTGTTTAATAGTGCGAGACTCGGAGCTGCAAATCATCAAATATATGGCATGGAATATGGTACGGTACACACTACGTACATAATTCTCTCATCTTCTTTTTGGTAACCTTTTTTTACAATGATGATGATGGTTCCATCACACTTTTTTGAATATTATACTGTTTTTTAAACAACGTTGATGACAGCTGCTGTCTCCCGATTTCCGGTGTGAAACAAATTATAAACTAAGAAAAAGTGGATTGGATTTAAAAGGAGGAGGTAGAACTATATACCTGCTTTATGGAAATGTACTTTAAGAGTAAGAAACAAGAAGATTGACTTGACTTGAGTTCTATATAATTCTGTTCCTACTTTTAAAAAACACATATTTTGTTCCTATACGGCGAGACCAGCTATATACACAGCCACTGAAAGCTGTAATTTTTCAGACTGTTTTCGTTCTCATGTGTAAATGGTTATATGTTTGCAGTTTAATGATGATTTACAGAAAATAGATGAAAGATCATCTACAAAGTTTGCCCTTTTATATATTTTTTCATTTGGGGGTTTTCTGGGAAGTGTGTAGAGAGTTTTGTTTTTACCAGAGAGACACCTTCTTTTCTTCGTCTCAATGTTTTGTTGTGAATGACTTGAGGAATTCTTAGAGTTGTGTGAAGTCAAGTATGTGTTTTTACAGCGTCTTCGTTAAACTTCAACCTGAAATATTTTAGCAAGGAACAGATATATGAAACTAGTTTTGCTTATGGAATGAGAAGATAGTATATAAAATAAGTGTATAAAACTTAGTTTTAAAAAAACTTACATTTTTTCATCCCGTCAATCTCTTGCTGACGAAGAGTGGGATCAAGTCAGAAAATAACCGACCTTGTTAGAAACGGGGTACCCCCGGTGGGTGACCAGCAACTGCAATTTACGATTAGAAAATCGAAATAATTCTTTTGTCTCCTTTCTCCACCTTTCTAGTGTCCAATTAAAAAGTATGCATAATAATACGTATATCGAACAAAGGAAACAACTAAATTTAGAGGGGTAGCGAGAATCAATTTTGTTTTTTCAGGCAACAAAGTAAACGCTTAATACAAATTATGTACAAAAAATTATGCACATTTTGTTTTTGTAAAAACTGCCTCTCACATATCATATCTCAGCCTATGATTTGTTTTTAAAAATTTTCTTAATAAATGTTAACTACAGGATTACTGAGACAAACAAAAGCTACAAGTTTTATGCGTCTCTGTTGAGAACTGCAGAGGATCAAGAGGGATTCTATGAATATTATAATATTAAAAAGTTTTGCAAATATATCGACTGGCAATCAGTGTCTTAAAGCAAGCTTTTCATAGAGGTAAGTCAGTTCAAGAAGGTTGTGATTGTGAGCGTAGAGTTGTCCATTGTTGTTGACTCGATGATGTAGATCTGCCAAAAAAGAAAAAGACAAAAAATCTATCGACTTTTAAGGCAATGAAGCTGATTATATTAAAAAAGTTTTTTTTATCCATTCAGAAATCCTTGCAGCAGAGAGAGATTTTTGCTTTTCTCATTAAGAAATTTTTTTTGACACGAATCACGACAAATAAGCCAGAGTCTTCTTTGCAATATAGAATATATCAAGAATATATATATAGCCATAGCCAATAACGCCACCGGAAACACAAAACCCTATATAATTTTTGTGTTGTCTCTCTCTCAAGTGCATTCAAATCCACACTTTCAAGCACAGTTTGAAAAGCTGTTTTTACATTTGTTGAAGAAAGCGAAAGTGGCAGCTGCACACTTAATGTAGTAGCTCAATATTTATTCCTCTCTATAACACTTGTGAATCATAAGCAATGGTAATCTAGTTAAGATGGAAGCGGAAAGGAGAGTACAAAATTGGACATTGAAAGCTCCATATTATGGCTTTTTAAAGGGTTAACTGCAACTCAAGTGATTTTCCTGATACATGCTAAAGCCATCTCATTGTCAGTTTCGGGTCTTTTTTCGCAAAAGCTTTCCAGCTAAAGCTCACATTTGTATAGGTCTTATTAGGGAGGTATAAAAAACCTCAATCTCCTATTCTCCTGCATATTTTGGTGTACGCACGCAGTATACATATACAATATTAACATTTCATTTTCCTTTCCCCCTATCAACACCCCCTTTTCATTTCCTCAAGAGTCATAATATCGAGCACAATGAGGATCTCGAGACTCGAGAATGGGAGTTATTCAGAGCGCATCTAACACAATTTCAGCTTTCTATTAAATATCATCAAAGCCCTTTTTTCTTCTCCTCGAGCTAATTTCTTTCCCCTTTCGTGTACAAACTGTGAAAGGGAAGAGAGAGAGAACCGAAAGCGGGAGAGGATGGTGACGGCATATCGCATGATGATGGGTTGGAAGTAGCAGTAGAAGCATCGCGCATACTTGTAAAAAACCAATCTGATATTAACAAAAGGACGAATTAAGTGGAATCATCCACTTCACAACCCTTTTGTGTCTTGTACTAACATGCATTGATGGTGCATGCCGAAGAAGATGAAGGCGAACCGCACCATATACAGAGTAACATATACAAACATATTGAAAAGTTATAGAATTTCTATGAAGACTTATTTAGTACATTAAATCCTCGTTATATTGTATTATCAACGCAATCAGTGAGCGTTTTCCGTTTTTTAAAATTTCCATTGTGCCTCAAGCCTCAAAAGTAGAGTACATATTATTGCATATTTCACAAGTTCCTTCCTTTCCATACTCGATTCTCAACAAAATAAAATACACTAGTTTTTACTTTCCATTTCCACATTGACACAAGTGATAAAAAGGGAAAGTACACCGAAGAAACCTATTGAGCTTTCAAGTACAGATGAGTGAGAAAGAGATGAAAAGAAATTGTTTTGTTTTGTTCAGGGTATGAACGCAGAAAGCAAATATTTTCATTTCAAATGTACGCATGCATTCATAAGTGGAATGATTTTCTTTCACTCGAGACAATGTTATTCTCCATTCGAAAATGCAGTTGTGTTTGTGCAAACATGCCCCAGAATAAACATGTGAACTGCATCTACTTTACTGACTACAAATAGAGAAGGAAAAGTCGCTTTATGATTATGACTTTGTTGTGCGTGCCACCTACCTATCGTTCGCATCCAATTACTGTTCCTTTTCCCATGCGAAACACAACTAAAGTCAGTAAGGAAAATTGTTTATGATTCGTCAAAGCAGTTTGCTTTGAGAATATGGGAGAAAATATTCTTGCGAGTTTACTACAAATGAATTTCCCTACTGTTTCATTCCTTGCAATTCCTTCCAAGATTTTACCGAGGAGAATATATAGAAATGTTGGCTACGTAAATTACTTTTTGCAAGTTGGGGTTATTACATCAAGTATGTAATATACATTATAAAAGAAGTATAATTTTTATACCTCGACTTTAATTTGCTCTAGCCTAGTTTTCTCCCACCATATCAGTCCACCACTACCACATGTGTGTCAATTTCAACTATGGCCAGTTTTGAATGAAAGTGGTGTATAGGGACATTTGAGCAAATCTCGTCTCTGAAAATGGCTTTCACCTGCAAAAATTTCCTCTCCCTCGACATGTTTCTACTATGCGGTGAAAGTAGGGAGGAAAGCAGTTGGGAAAACCCGTCGTCTTCCGTGCTCAATTAAAGCATGCCAAAAGTTTTTAATGAACATGCAAATACTATTATTATGCGCTATACGTATGCGTTCTCATACTATATATGTGTGCATGCCTATGGACTCCTACCTGCAATCAGCAAACATTAAATCCCACATGCAAATCGCTTTCTCCTAAGCCCCATTTCCCGATCGACAAAAGAATAAATCTTTTCAGGGAAATTTTCGGTGGGCAGGTGGACGTGGAGGAAAAAGTGGTGTGCGACTCATGACAGCTAGTGACTAGCACGTCTTGTGCATAAACCAAATTACAAATAATATGTAACTTTCATTCATTTTCCTTTTTTCCTTAGCAAATCCCATCCTCATTTTCAGCCTGGCACGACTCTGAGAATTGTAGCAAAATACCTCTTCTCCCTCATCACAGAGTACGAGTCTCTAAACGAAATGTGTTTTCTGCGTTTGAGTACACAAAAATGCAATATAGCCAATCGGTGCATTTCCTCCACTTATTGATTGAATTAGGGAAGAATCATGGAGAAAACTTTCTCTCTTTGTCACAGTCATATTTACATATTATGCAAGAAATATATAGTTGTGTGCACATATGCACATGAAAACTGCAAGGGAAAGCAATGCATGTTTAATCAATATATTTCATTCCTCTCAGAGATTTCCCCTCTAACATGTCCTTTTCCATCTTCATCATGCCCACTGCACTGCAACTGGGTAGACATAAATCTTTCCTTGCTCAACGCCAAAGTTACCATAAAGTATAGTTTACTCCTTTCTAAGAAAATGGAGGTCACCAGTCTCGTATGTATGCAACACAAGTATGAGTATGATATAGTGTTGATTACTTATATGGAAATCCATTCACAAAGTCCATCCCTTTTCCTGCATACACAATCTCCACTGACACTGCTTTTATTACTATTATTATCAGGAATGGCTTTTCTCTTCTCACATATGCTCCAGAAATGAGAGGAAGAAATATTAAAAAATCTCTTCGTAAAAGCAGACAAGTCTACCTACAAACCTAAAACACATATAAATAGCAGCAGCAGCTCCCTGTTACACTTTTTTCTTCCTGACACGTTTCTTCTAGTTAGTGGGCGAAAGGCACGCAAAAATATAATCAATTGTTTGCTGCAGTTTTTTTCGCTAAAAATAAATGGAAGGAACGTCGTAGTCGTAGTTTATATGTCAGGCGAGAAAAGCTTTAAAAATGTAGAATATATGAAATATAGAGCGGCTACATGGCTCTATACGACACACACTGATTTCCCTATTTTGTATGCAATGTCAACCAAAAGTTGCAACCGAAGAAAGCATTTCTCTCGTCTTCTTCTGTGTAGTTTGGTGTCACAATACAGTTTACACAAAAAGAAGGGAAAAAAAGCTGTTAAAAAAGAAGCCGTAGGGAGCATTTGGGCATTGTCGTTTGTGTCGCCACTGCACATTCTCTAGTATATTTTTTTATTGTTTGCTCCTTTCTCCTACATTATAAAAATAGGTTACACTCCCGAAATTGTTATTGCCTCAGTTTTTGGCTTTCAATTTTTTCCCTATTCGCGGAAAACGTGTATATAGCATTATTTTCTGTTCTCACGTCAGTTGCACGGCTCATTTCATGGATTTACAATGAGGATGAAGGAAATGTAATTTGCTAGTAGTAAATGGCTTTCTCTAATTGGATCGCAATTAGCAGAATGCTTGTCTCTCTCTCTCTCTCTCTCTCTTTCAGCTTAATGTTCGTTCTCTAGTTTAAAAATGGATAGAAAAAAGAGTATGAGGAAATCCATTTTGCCCTTTTTGCGAAAGGGAAAGCTAATCAAAGCAGTATTTTTTTTACATAAAGCAGTTTGGTCTGGTTGGGTCCGCATATGGACAAAGAGAAAGCACATTTTTGGAACTGTTTTGGAGGCACGTATGTACGTATTTATCGTATGACTTGAAGCTTAATTTTTAATGCGTTAGCTGGGAATTCCCAAATGTGTAACAAGAACACATACGGACATACACATGTACTACAAGGAGAAATGCAATGTAGCATGACCAAAGCTCGATGGTATTACAAGAAATGACTTGACTCGACTGACTACTACTTTTACATGATGATAATAGTTTATGGACAAAAAAAGGCTGATGTGTGCTGATGTTAGTCTAAGAAAAAAAGGAGTCCAGTAGTTTCGCTTTTCCTGTGCAAAGGGAATGAAACCTCATTCCAATGACCTCCGCCCAGACAGACGAAAATTGGTAGGTGTAAGTTTTGGGTAGTAGGTCAATTGGAGAAAGTGAGAGAGGAAACGAGTGGGCTAGCGAGATAAGTATTGAAATCGATATGAAAAAATTATGTTTATGCACAGGTACACTACCGTAGTTTGTCTACAGCAAGTTCGCCATTTTAAGCGGATTAGTAATATGATTTTCACAATGATTTGACTACAACAGATAAAATAATTTCTCGAGCCATTGAACCCGTTATTCTCTCTGTCTGCTCCCTGATTTCGTAAACAGACAAATGACGAAATGTTTATGCTATCCATTAAACATGTATCAGAATTTAGTCGAAGGAGAGAGCGAGAGAGAGAGAGAAAATCAATGGGTATAGCCAGCCAGAGTATAATGAACTTTCTCGGGATAGCTACATTGACAATGATTTCCTTTCCTTGATAAATTATTCAGGGGAGACTCATCAGGAAAATGTATGTTTAGTATATGAGGAAGTATGTTATGGATATCCAGAGTATCGGACTCTGGGCGGGATGCTTTTCGTGGAAGAGACGCTAATAATTTCGCACGGGGTGTGCATTACATTACATTTCCTCCTTAATAGAATTTTTGTGTGGGAAGGAGACAGGTAATAATTCCCTCTCTGAATGAAGTGAAAGGAATCAGCATTACGTTGTACAAAGTTACGTTTTAATGGCTTGTTACGTACGAATATTGTTCATGTAGCATGTGAAAGTAGAAAGAGAACTTCTCCGTTTTTTGTGGGGGATACACACATGCACATTCTCTATTATTCATTGTGGTCAGTCGCCAGTCTGACGGGAGCGTTTTCCGTGGAGAAAATTTCCGTGTACAGGACAAAAGGTGAATCACTAATCAACCATATCCTTTTTCTTTCCACAAGCATTATACTGGGGTATATATCTATGTGCATATATGCTGTAATTTTACTTTTCATTTCATAAACCTTGAACTCGAATTGGGAAAGGCATGCATGAAAATGTATGTATATGTATGTGTACTGTACTAGATAAGTACATAGCTACATGTTACGTACTTAGGTACGTAAGGATTTTCTTGGGGTTTCCCCAGATCAATTTTATCGATTTACATGGACTCTTTCTCGCTCTCTCTCTCTCTCGCTCGCTCACTCCCGCAATTCCAAATGGGAAAAGCAATGTTTTGGTTTTTGTGTGACATGCTGCGGCTTTTGCTTCCCTTTTCTCACTAAAATGTTATTTTTTTGTTTGATTGATTGATTACCGATCCAGTTAATTACAGCTCATATCGTGGATTACTGTCAAGTCAGATATATTTATGGAGTTGTTCCCAGGAACTCAAATGTTACATTGCACTTTTCCAAGAGAAGAAGAAGAGAGGAAGAAAAAAGTGTCACGTAAGCCAAAGCCAGCAAGGTAGAGAAATATATATATATACCTTGTGTGCATCATCATCGTCGTCCCTTTTCAGCAGCACGCAATAATAAAAGCCTTTTCTCTGCATTTACACTTGTTATGATGAAGCATATGCTTTGAGCGAAGCCCTTTTCTCACTTGTGTAATCCTCATGGATTTATGAGCATAAAAGCGCACACACATCGCATCGCCCTGTCAAATGACGCGAATACGACACTTGCATCAAATATGATTATATCGTCATCATCACATGCATATGGCGGCGGCAGCACACATGCAATCACACTACTACACATATCTTTATGTCACCGTAATAAATTGCATTTCATCTATCATTTTCCTCTATTCCCATCAGCAGCAGAGCGGCATATATTTATATTTATATAGCATCCAAGCACATTTATTTATATTATATCACATCCGCGAATGTAAAAAAGTATATTTATGATGATGTTTTTCAGCTTACCGGATGCAATCACGAAAGGCAATAATGCTAAGCATGCTTCCAGTAAAAGGATTTTCGAGAGGGGAAATATGATGAGGCAAACAAGAATTAGATTCAATTTACATACATAAATACATCTGCATACGTACATAATCTCTCTCGAGTAGTATATTTTTACCGCAAAAAAGGTGAACTTGTTTTCTGCGAAGGTACGGCAGTATAGTTGTGTAGTTAGCAGAGCAGCGAGAGATGCACAAGTTGTTGGAGGCAGGCAGGAGGAATACGCATACACGAAGATTTATACATTATTTTTTTGTCTCTTTTTACTTCTCTCTCTATCTCTGGGTGGAGGTGGAGGGAGGCGAGGCTAGGCGGGGGAGGAGTGGCTGATCAAATCAGATCAGCGAAAATATATAATAAAAAAAAGTTTTGCTACATGTATGTTATATGTACAATATTGAGAGCAATATTAATATGTGGCACAGCCGGCAGCGTGGCAAAAAAATAAACTTCGCGTTGCATTGGCATATTAAAGAGGGCAATGGCGTATAAAAAATTGTACTCAACAGATCAGAGATATTGTGATTATTTATGATCCCAGATTTTACATTAACTTGTCAGTGGACAAATAATGGCTTGTCAGCATTTTTTTCAGCGAGAGAGCAGGCGGCATGAATTAGCACAGCATTTCATTACAACAGTCGTCAAAATATATTTTATTATTACCGAATAGATGCATCCGTGATGGGGGAGGGACGGTGTTACAAGAGTAAAAACTTGATTTATACGTGAATTTCAAGCGAAATCTAGACTAAATTTTTGTTATGATTTTTTAAGTGAAAGCATCAACGTATATAATTTTGCATTGTGGAAAATAAGCTACGTTTATGAATTCCCTTTGGGCTTTCTCGAGGCCACGGAGTTGTAAATATACGAATGTCAATTTCAAATAGTAAACCATAAAAACATTTTGAAGACTGTAGTGCAAACATATATGCATGCTTACGTCACTGTTTGAACGAGCTAATATAAAAGTCAGTCATGGAGCAGGCCAATAAAATGTGTTACGCCCGAAAGACGCCAACACGAGGAGAGGATATCAGCTTACTACGAATTGCTTGATTGCTTCCTTTCTTGAAGCTTAATTTTTCTCCCCAAAGTCAATGATAAAAACATATTTTGTTGTTTTCATTCTGGAAAGAAATAATCTTTCTTAGAAACTTCTGACTGGAGGAAGCACACAAAAATATAAAGTTGAATTGGTACAAGTAAACGCATTAAGTAAGTTTCTCGCTCCACAAAAAAAAACTTCGTGAGACCAACACCAACGCTAAACGTGACAGGATTGTGTTTAATTTGAAGCGAATGAATTCAAAGGGAAATATGTGTGTGGGCAACTCTCTGGGTTGAGAGGGAGGTGCGCATTTAAATGCTAAAAAAGGATTTTTATTCATTACACGCACACTCACATTATGTCTTGTTAACAGCACGTGGCAGCGAGGAGACCACGATTAATTAAAAATTAACAGTGGGAAGAGGAAAAAAGTGGGGAATACGTACTTTCTTGATTAAAGGATCAAGTAGATTTTCGCCTTAATTCCAAAGAAAAAGTTGGAAATAAAACTTTCTTATTTTTCAAACCTGTAGAAGAAGAAGTAAAAAAATATAGTGGAATCAAGGGAAGCTTGATTCTTGCTCCCTCCCGACATTCTCCTCTCCATGTGAATGTAAATAAGTAAAGCTTGTTTGCTCCTATTTTTTTCACGAGGATAAAAATGAAGAAAGTGCAGACAAGGAAAGTAGCATCACGGAGCCAAACCAAGCTTCCTTGCCTGATTTCAGTTGAGACGACGAAGGGAGAAGGAAAAAGGATAGAGCGAAGCCGTAGCCGTAACTATAACTTAACAGGGAATTACTTCTTCTCATGGTTGTTCATGTGCACCTTCTCTATTTTTTTCTCGAGAATTCCTTTGGTGGCACTTACACATCCTCTCTTTTTCCTATTCTCCCCCTCTTTCCTCTTTTTTTCATTGCACACAAAAAAAAGTTTGCCTTAGCGGAAATTCATGGGGTGTACTATACTTACTTATGCTGAAGGGAGCAGTACACACAACCCGGCATGATCAAGTACTAACTAACAACACAACTCCAAAGAGCGAAACCAGTATGTTTATTACATAAAAAAGGGCAAGAGTATTTTGTACATGTTTTTTTCGTGTCGAACCAGTGGGATGAGCAATCCGAAAGAAGTATATTGTAAAAAAGCAACATATGAGAGAGGAGACGCACTGTGTGCAACAAGGAAACGAATATGGGAGCAAGAGCGAAGTAGGAACGAGCCGAAGAATAAAAAGTTAAGTAAGACGGCTCGTCGAAAGAAAGAAGCAAGACAAATAAATCCCAAAACTCTAAGAAACTTAAAAATTCAGGAGGAACAACACCAGAGCTCACACACACAAGATATAACACTCCTCGAGCCTTCTATTCAACTTGAGTTTTCGTATTAGACCGTATCCCAATATTCACACTTTTATATATAACCTCATTTCTTACGAGAGGAATGCAAACTTGGATAGTTGCTGGAGAATGAAAAAAGTGAAATGGTGGAAAACGCAGTAGGGAAAAAACGGTCTGCTACTTTTATCTACAGTTTTTTGGGGGAAATATTGCTTTCACACAGTTTACATGTGTGCATTTGAGCCAGAGATGGAAGTAAGGCAAGGCACCGAAACCTACGGCAGAAAAGTGCATCTTGTATTCAGGTAATATATCACTCCTCGAAGCAATGCACAGCCGGATTTTCTCCTTCTAGAAGAAATCTCTAAGGAGGATATGTAGGGTTGCTTCTCTTTACAACAAACATATTTATCCCTATTGGTATGAAAGTGTAGATAAATAACAGGGAAAGTCTGCTTTCATCTTGGGATTTTTTTGTGTGTATATGTGCCGCCTATAGCTTGGCTGCTTCCTTCACTTGCTCACTTTTTTTTCTTGGAACCTTGAACTGAACCTTTCGTACTGAACTCTTTTCACTCGACCCGCTCGGAATATCATTTGAAGATAATACAGCCGGCAGCTGTACGTTTACTTATGGATGTAACGGGTTAAAGGACTCGAGTATAAATAGATTGTTAGATGTGCAAGTATAGAAGAATATAGCCTCATTCCATGAAAATGAAGCACTTTACTTTCTCTTTTTCTCCTCTTCAATCCTCATTCATGCCATGTTCTCCTCTGCTCATCTCTCTCCTTCCTAAAACTTCTAAATATCTTCTGCTAACTTGTAGGAATGTATGGATCGATCCTTGACTAGAACAAAAAAAAAGCTGTGTACTTTTCTTCATCTGACTGGATTTTCGCAAGACAGAGATGAGGGAGAAAGGTCTGTGAAACAAGAGTGAGCATCAAGTGCTTCGTCTGCCTGCACTGCCTCTGCTTCCTGTTTACTAACTAACTGCTGTTAGCAAGGCAGAAAAACGGGGAATAGATGAAGTAAGAATAAATGCCATTTTCTTTTTCTATACTCTCCTTCTCTACTTTCCCAATAAACTTTCTTTTTTACGGTTCTTTTTCCAACCTCTTCATCCCTTCTCTTCTTGTTCAGACAAAACTCTCTATTGCCACGGTCGGACAAGGAAGGATTCAATTAATGAAGAAATAGTTTGTGGGAGGTTGATGATGATAGTTTAGCTTTATTGATGATTCTTCATCAGATGAAGATGATTCACTTTTTTACGAAAAGAAACTTTACAAGAAAATTCTAGTGACCCTTTCTATACCTTTAAGTGAGCATTTGATAGACGAACATTTTTCTTCGAACGCAATGACGATTAAATTATTAAATATACCAACCACTGATTTTGATGCATCATGCATATGGGTGTGGGGTCAATAATCTATGTAATATTTATGTATTGTTGGAATGTATAAATTATTTGACGGCGTACAATTTAGAAGTACAATCATGTTGAAACAATTTCCAAAATTATTGTCTACTTCGACATCAATCTCCAAAAGAAGGCATGCTCAAAAATATGACAATGATTGTGAGAACCAAAAGGGAATTGTTTCCAGAAATAATTCGCTCTTTCCCACGCACAAAACAATCAATTCTTCCATTTTTACCAGACCAAAAGCGTATATATACACATACATGCATATACACGAGCCTCATCCATACCATTTCCACTTCTCTCACAATTACACACACTCATTCCTTTCTCTCCTCACTTATTTGTTCGAGCGAGAATCTCCACGTTTAGCAAAGTGCGCTATTATATTGCACGCCCATAGTGCTTCTCTGTATTGTCTACAGCCTGAGTTAGATTTCCTGTTATAAAGGAGGAGAAACACGGCTTCCCACTCGAGAATGGCTCCCTCAATCTTTCGTTTTTAAGAGTTGTTCATGATTTCTCCTTGGGTTTTTTTCATTTCCCCTCCGTTATATATACTTCAGGACATTTTGAGCTTTTACGTCTATGTTCCTATATAAGCCTTTCCTCTTTTATAAGGAATGTAGACACTATCTATGGACAGTGAAGGAAAGGGAAGACGGGGAAAATGGTGAGTGGAGGAAAAGGATAATAAAATTCGCACTAAATGACATGAAAAACTCTCTGGTATTTTAACGCACACTATTTTCCTCCTTTCTTTCACAGACCACAAAGAATTTAACAAGGAGAAATGTACACCGGCCGTGACGAGGAGAAAGTGAAGTGGTTTTGTAAGCGCGTATATATATGTCTATCTCCCACAGTTCATCCACCGGGGAGGAGTGAAAAAAGAAGAAGATAGATTGAAAGTGAGTAAGCAACTGTAGGAGAGGAAATATTGTGTGGTGGGTGGAAGTGGCAGCAATATGTCGATGTGGACTCAAGACTCAAGGCAAGTTTATAGGGATGGGAGAACAACATCAACATAGAGGATCCGTCGAAGAAGACTTTCTTAACGATCGATTTACATTCGAAGAAGAAGAGAGAAAACGTCTTACTACTCTATTCCTATACTTCTCTTAACACGAGTATATACCCTCCCAGACTATATAACCAACATGCAATCTTGCATCATAAAAACGTAGAAAAAATTCAACATCTTATCTTATCTGGAACGAAGCTCTCGTGAGTCGCGATTGTGTAGCTGTCTCGTTGATAACTTTACAGCTTTGCATTTAATCTACTGCTGCTTGCTATCCATGGCACTACAACTACAAGTAGCGAATATGTCGTCAACAGAAGCCAGTTTGGCAAAAAAATAATGCTATTTTTCTCTTCGTCTATATGCGTTTACAGGAAAACGATAAAAATGTAATTACAGCTTGGATGAATGAATGAGCGGAATGCTACACGCAATTATTTACTACTTAGCACAGTGTTTCAGCGAAGACAATATATAATGCATATCCCCAGCCAATGTTTTTTATTTCTTCTTCGTTTCGCGATGAGATAAGGATGAGTGGCTACACGAGCAGGGTGGGTTGAGCAAGACATAAAAAATGCGAATTTGCTGGGAAACTTTCTCTATGAAAACATATTAGCAAATATAGGCATTATCTGGCAGAGCAGAGCTTTTGTGTGAAAGGCATTTTTATAGCTTTTTGAAGTGACACTTTTGTGCGCAAAACTAGTATGTTTAGTATACATTAATTATGATATTAAAAAAGTACAAAAATATAGCAGAGCAGCATAACGCATGATGAGGTTTTTTTGGGAGGAATATTTTACGCATGGGTGAGGGCTGCTAACTACTGCACATTATCCACATCAGAGTGGAATCACGTTTTGGAGGCGGAGAGGCTGCAAAATTCAAGCTTTATTAGCTTTAATATCCAGATGGTGGCTTTTGTTTGGCAAAAATACATAATATTCAACAAACTGCAAAAGAAATATGTGCGCTTGGTTAGAAATAAAAAATCATAAGGAGAGAGTGATTGATGGCATATGGCACATGCATCAAGGAAATGCATGGTGTGGCTATTAATATTGTATTAAAAAAGTGTATATAGCTTTATTAAAAACCGCAAACACCATTAATTAATTACTTACCCAAATAAATCTTTTTTTTTGGCATACATGTTTTTTTGGTGAAGAGCGAAGAAGAGACATACGTTATGTACGCAAACATTTTTTTCTAGAAGGGAGAGCAGCAGCAAGTCGCAATATTGTTTTTCTGTGAAATCAGCAACAACAGCATCAGCTCAGCTAAAAAATTAGGATAATATATATACAACGACAACGGTTTTTTTTATAAAAAAATGCATATAGAGTAAAAAAATAAAGGACAAATATATTATATTATGATTTTTAAAAAGCATGATTATATGTTTGTATATAAAAATTATTTTGTGACTTCTCTTTATAATGATCGTCATCACATTCACTAAATGACATTTCATGACAAGTTTTTTTTTCTTTTAGAAGTACATATACATATTGTGAGACATTAAATCTACCAACAAATCTTTCTTCATTGCAGAGTCAATACATTGAAAAATATAAATCAAATTATCACCACAACCAGTAAAAATGAGAGGAAAATAATAAATAAATATGACTAATTAAAATATTTTTCTGTACAATAAAGGCATTTTTGTTCAATTTTTTTTGTAAAAAAATTAACTCACGGTAGCAGGCAACCAGGCAGCAGAGAGATATGATTTTTTTCAGCAGGCAGATGCGACGGCGATTTTTCTCACTTGTTTTTGCTTGAGTGATTATATAAGGCACATATGTTGTCGAGAACAAAATATTACAAGAATACAAGAGACATATACAAATATGACATGGCATAGGTTCGAGAGATTTGTTTTATTTTTTATATTTAAATGGATGGGGGATGAAGCGTTAGTTGTTTCTAGAGTGTCGTGAGAGAGATGTTCTACAGCTCGGTCCACTAAGATGGATGATTGTGCATCAGGAGGGATAATATGTCTCCTGACGCCAACGATGAGAAAAGACGTGAAGACTAGAAGAAAAATGGTCGCGTGTGATCGTAATGAATTTTTTAGCAAGCGACAAGACTGAGGGATAATGTATAATTACATACAAAATGAAAATGGGACGACATTAGCAGAAGGGAGGAATGTGAGGTTTAACTACGATAATCTTTTATCGTAAAAAGATCATTTATTTCAGCAGTGTGAATCTTATATATAGTTCATGGAGTAAATGGCCAAAGGGGTACTTCTTACGCATTTTTATTTTAGCTTTTTATATCTCGGCACGTGTTTAAGCGTCAGCTGCAAACTAAAACAGGACAAAAACGGGAAGATATGTACGAAGAATGGCGAATTCCGACGGTTTTTCGAATTCCTTTCTCATACTCCCCGTCGAAAGGTTGTAGCTTATGTAGCATGGCATGAAGAATAAAGCAGATAAACAAGACGGTTTAGTTTCAGCTCGACATTTACTCAACTACATATAATATGGTATCCAAATGGCGGTTACAAAGTACTTCTTCCCCGAAATGGTAAAAGGCGTCAGCAGCGTCGCTTCAGGGTTATAAATAAATTAGAAAATAAATGTTCGGAGAAAGAAGAGAAAGGGGTTCAAGGAGACGTCTGCAGCAGTCTAATTATATTCCACTCTAAAAAGCAGTGTCCATCTTTATCGAATGATGTTCCACTCAACGTGTGTGTATGGTGTTTTCTTAATGTTTTTGGCTTGAGTTCTTCTCCATAACCATCTCCAGCGACTAAAATCCTACATACTCTCTCAGACTATTTTGGATCGAACCAGATTGAAAAGATTTTCGAGGGAGAAAATGTTACATAGCATAATGGAGAGACAGAGAGGTGTGTCTTACTTTAAATGAACTTATGCAAACACAAAATTTTAATCAATGCAATGGGGAAGGAAGAGGAGGAGAAAGTATGTGTGTACGAAAATGACAAAGACATCAAGTTTCTTGTGGTTTTCATGTAATAATGACAAAGGAAGGATTTACATTTATTTACAACATTCCACATCCCATGCGACCACACGATGAGAGAGGACTCGAGCAAAGACTGGAGAGACGATACATCGACACCAGCCAGCCACCCACTTCTCTCGACAAGCGAATTTTCTGCATCCATCGTCCATTTATTAAACAGGCACAAAAGACGAGATTGAGATTCGTGTGGGGAGTGAATGTGTGAATTCAAGTGTGAATATTTCTCGTTTCGCTCATTTGCTTTCAGATAACATGTCTTGTGTCTGGGCATGTGATGTGTATATGTAATGTGTGTGTGTGTGTTTTAGCAAACCACAAAAAGTTCATTACGAATTGAAGTGGAAAACAGATGTGTTTCGTGTTATGTACATACTTCTCCCTTGTCTACTTAATTCCGAGAAGATTAACGCTTTTATGCGTAGAGTTCATCTTGTAAAATTTCTACGGTCGAACCCATACCAATCATACCATAGCCCATCTACGTGTACAAAATAGCAGAGACAAGAGAAAACGAGACTAGAGTTGTGAATGTAAGTATAAAAGCTTATGGGTTAGATACTCATCGTCATCATCCCAACAGCAACCACTGAACTGAACACAGGATGCTTTCAATTAAGGCACACTGACGAAAACAACGTTGCCACCTACAAAGTTCTTGTTTTTTTCGGCGGTGGTTGACATCCTCGCGGAAAATCAAGTGCTATTATGTGTCATCTCATGACATGTGATTTGTTACTACTTCAAGAGTATTAGCAGGCACAGATAAAAATATTACAGATTTGTGGTGGCCATTCATTACGTTCTAGGCAAGAATACTTCAATCAACAAATCTGCATTAATTCAAGGGAAATCTAGGGAAAGTTACAAAAATAGCTAAAATGCAGTTTACTTTTTGTGTGGGTGCATAATGTTTTTGTGTGTTTTGTAATTTGTGTGAGAGTGGGTGTACAGATATATTCATTCTTCATGTTTTTTCTGTGCAGCAGGACATAATTTTTTGTGATCATGGGTTCTTCTCCATTTTAATCTGATCCGAGAAGCACTCTTCATTCACGAGCTTTTCGTTGGGTTTTTTGTTTGGCTTTTTGTCTCCTTCTCTGGGCAAAGGCAGATGTTATGCGGATACATCGCGCGAGACACTATTATGCAGCTTGATTAGACAGTGCAGAAGAGCAGCGTAGGAGCACTAAAGAATTATGATTACGCTCTGGATTTTCGGCTTGTTTGCAGCATCGTCTACGCGTTGCTTCACAATACAGCAGCATCAGCGCCAACTTAAAAAGGATAGTAATATTTTCTCTCTCTCTCCTTCGCTCCAAAAAGATATACAAGATCAGAGATTACCCAAAGAAATGGTTTACATAAAAGTTTATGATTAATATCAACTTGAACATAAGCCAACTGTTTTTTACTTCTCTTGGCGAATTGTATTGCTTGCAGCACGTTGAGAAATGAGCGACTACAGTACTGCTTCCAAATTAGCAAGAAAAGAAATTGTTACAAAAAAAGTTTTTGCTGAAAAAAGAAGAAAATACGAGAGCTTCTTTCTCCCTTCCCCGGAAAAATATATTTTCTCTCTCTCTCTCTAAAGGTTACTTTTTTAGTGAGTGACAAGGCTTTGATGAGTTTGTTTGCGCTTTTTCATTTAAAATAGCACCAGTTTTCTCCAACAGCAAAAAATATAGTTAAAATGCGCGATAAAAAATACACAATACATATGATGCTGCGAGAGGACACGTATTAAAAAACAAACAAGACAAGTGGAAGAGTTTCGGTTTGCGGTGGTGGCATTCCATAAAATCCAAGGTAGGCGTCATAAATGTGATTAGGTATGTGAATTATGACTCCAATGAGAGCTTCTCAGAAGTTTTTAGCAGAGAGCTTCTTTTGAGGCGCGGCGGCAGCGATGCGAAGGCAAATTTTTTGCACACCTTTGTTGCTTACATTTACGAGTAAAACGTGAGAAACAATGGACGTTCATATATTTGACGAGTCGTTGTATATTGCTAGAAAGTAGTTTACCAAAAAACACAGGATGGAGTCAAGAGTACAAAGTACAAAAGGCACAAGGGGCATATTAATTGCATAATATTTGTTATAAATTTATATATGCGAAGGTACAATCTAAGATGGATTTTTTTTGCGGTGAATAAATGCATACAGTACACAGCAGCAGCAGCGATGCAGTTATATATTTTTCATCAACAAATGCAGTATAATGCGTTTTTTATAATTACGGCAGATGCAAACAGTTTTTTATGTGGCGGCGGAAGTAGAATAGTAGTTCAACAACAGATTTTTTTTCTACTTGTTTTTACCTTGCTTTGTCCAGTGTCAGTTTTCTTGTGCAACCAAAATCAGAATATTTTTTTGTTAATAAAAATGCAAAATGCGTAAATGAAAAAAAAATATCAAAAAGAAAATAATTTACAAAAAATGCATTTTCTTTATTAAATTGCCAAAATAAATAAGTTTGCCAGAGGCGGTGAGTATTAGGACTGAAAAATGAAAAAAGGTAACTTTTTATGCCCAACCCAATAACACCAAAGCCAAAATGAAAATATATAATGCGTTGAAAATGAGAACAAATGCAAAAATGATTACTGTGCAGCGTAAAGGCGGTTTTTAGAGGACAATTAAAAACGTGTCAGGATGAGAGATTCGTTTTTAGGGACTTTCTTTTAGTATGAGGAGGATTTTGAGAGTCGTCACTCGGTATAAGATTTATCTTCGTTCCTTCTTGCATCGTATATAGAGATCAGTCTTCCGGTTTTAGAGTCAATAATATCACCATGCATGTCGCGAAATAAACTTGTTCAAAATAATCAAGGAGGATTTATTCTTTGAGGTAGATTGTTGTATTCCGAAGGGGCCAAAAATGCATAAAAAATTGAGTGCATATAAGAAGCAAAACGTGATATCCGAGGACGGGGTTATATTGAAGAAGGATGGAAATAGGGTAAAAAAATTTCAGTGAGTGCAGCAAATGATGTTATATAAACGCTTCAACCAAAAGATGCAAATAACCAGTAAAAAGTGTAAATCAAAAAGGTTTCGTATTTTGGCAATGTAAAATGTCAAATGGCAATGCGTAATATGGCGCGTGGCATTATATATGCGAGCTTACGAGATACACGGCGAGATGGCAAAATACAACAAGAGTACAGAGATATTATTATCCAACTCGAGAGATTTTTTTTATATTATGAGCTGCGCTGCTGTAATAACGAGAGATGCGTTTGGACAGCGAAGATTGTTTCTGATATATTTTTAAAAAGATTAGGCCATCAGCATATTATTCTATTGAATTTCTTCAACCAGTAATAAAATCACCAACAGATTATTCCATTAATTAAAAAAGCAAGTTGCAACTAAATGCCCGATAAAATTGTAAGTTAAAAAATTAAGTGAAATTAAGAAAATGCACGTAAATCAATTTAAACAACACATTTGTATACATAAAACTAATATCTGCCAATAAAATGCTTTAAAAAGAGTTCACTTTGATTATTTAAAAAAGACAGCACAACTTTTTGCCAGCTGAATGTTTCCTTTCGCGTTTTTTCCATAAAATGTAATAAAATTTTTGGTTTTAAAAATCTTTTAAACTCAACAACACAGCAAGAGGACCAAGTGAAAAGAGAAAATAAAATAAAAAACACAATAATTATCCACAAGAAATAGATAAATTTTTATGCAAGTAAACATTTAGCATTGTAGCAATATTTTTATATACTTTTCCCAACAACCATATCTAATGTTTTTTTGCGTATATTATTATACTTACACTTTCTATATAGGTTTTTATCTCTATGATGTAATATATTACATTAGGAGTAACGTATGTTTTGATTCTATATATTCAGAATAATATGTATTTTTATATAGTATTAATAAATTGTACATAATAAGAATATAAGGTTGGTTTTCTTCATAGTACCGTAACATGTAACACATATATAAATGAATGAATGACACATCAATACGAATAAAGTTTTTGTATGAACAAGTTTCTATCATCTCATCTGTCAATTTCAATGGATTCAATAAAGAACAAAGAAATAACAAAAACCGACCCACTTTAACTGATACACACAATGGAAGGGTGTGAGTATACACTTTAAGACCAAAAAAATTGCAAGAGAAATTTTGAAGACTGAAACAAAAGAAAAAATATATATAACATATTCTGGCTAATAGTCTATCAGTTCGCGTTACAAACTCAAGGAGAAAGGCAAAAATTGAAGAAGAAAATTTTAAGCCTATCCTATCACTGAACATAATGCTTTTTAACAATATGCTTTTCTACTTAACATCCTAAATTGTAGTGTATGTTTTCTACGTTAACTAATACCCCTATAATTCTTGTCTAATTATATGTTTGTGACGACTGACTCGTCAATAACTTCTAAACTAGATAACGTAGATATACGTATTCACAAACATTCAAATTCAACAGAATAAAATCTCACAACTTAAAAAAATCTGTTCTCCTGTTGTGTTGTATTCCTTTGATTATACAAACTTAAAAACACTGCCTCTCTACACTATTTTTTCATTTGTAGCTTTCTACAAAAACATTTTAAAATATATAGTTCCATTATCATCATTCAGATTCTAAAATTGTGTTTCTTCAAATATCGGCATTGTCACGATAAGATATATATTGTTATCTATATATTTATAAGTATACACTATGTAATTCTCTTCGTTTTCCTCAGTTCGTTTAGCCTATATTCTGTTTCGCAACAATGGCTTTCTCCTCGAGTAGGAACTTTTCCGCAACTCATGATTTCACCAATATTCGTAAAGTCTTTTTTACCAAAAGAGCTTTTCAAAAGTTTGGATAGTCAAGGGTTCAGGCGTAATACGTCTCAATAGTACGAAATAAGAATGACAATCATTTGTGATCATGAGTTGCGGAAAGTCTAGAACAAGGAAAAAGTGTTTTGTTGCTCGAACAGAATACAAATACAGTCTACAAATATATATTATATATGGCTACGACTACAACAGGTTAATTTTTTAGAATCATTACCATGCTATGGACTAAGGAACAATGTATTCTACACTAAACCCTAAAAAATCTTTACTTAACTGTGATTCATTTTCTAGGACTTTCTCCAGATAGTTTTCAGTGTAGTTCGCCAAGACTAAAATCGTACACTAGATACAGAGACTACAACAAGAAATGCTTCGTGCATGCAGCTAAAAACTGTTGCTTTCACATTACGGCTTCGCAGTGGAGGCAACAGTCGTACAGAGGCTTGCAGAAATAATAAGAATAAGAAATAAAAAACAATTTCCTTAAATATTAGGTAATTTTTCCAGAATTGACTCTGGGTAGTTTTTTTCTCATCAGCAGTAATCATCAATCAACAATATATATCATTATATGCAAGATTCGAATGTTTTTTATAAAATAAAAAAGGACTCGTTTAAACTGTTCCTTAACCATTTTCTTTTTGCCTTTCACCTAAATATTTTCTTGAATAGTTCCCTTAGTCTGTCTGTCACCCTGAGAATCGAGTCTGTTCTATAGGAATAGAATGTGCCTAAGCTGGTCTCATTCTTTTCTGACCAGGGATTGCCCCATTTCCTGCTGCTGCTGCTGCGGCGGCCGCAGCTGCAGCTGGATTGCCCATTAATAGTTGTTGGGAAGCCATAGATTGGGCACTACCAGCGGAAGGTACAGGCCCTCTAGCTAACTGTCCACTGGCATAAGCCGCCAAAAGCGCTTGTTGTTGATTTTGCACCTGCTGGAACTGCGCAGCCGTAGCTGCACCACCCGGACCACCGAACTGAACCCCAAAGGGATTAAAAGCAGCGGCAGCAGCGTTAGCAGCCGGAGTACCGGCCGCTTGCATACCAGCGAGTGCATTAGGATTCAACTGTGCAGCAGCCCCTTGAAGTGCTCCTGCAGCGTTGCCCTGTTGAGAGGCCATAAGTGAAGCTCTCTGAGCTGCCGCAAGTTGGGGCAAAGACGCAGCCAAGAGAGGGTTCATGGCAGCAGCAGCCGCAAAAGGATTCATGGCCTGAGCCGCGTTCATATTCAGATTGTTCATATTGTTCTGATTCTGAGAGTTGCTTGCCGCTGCCATTTGCTGCATAGCAAGTGCTGGGTTTTGGAACGCTGCTGGGTTCGCAAGCGCAGCAGCGGCCATGGCCTGGTACTGATTTAGCAGTTGTTGTTGCTGGCTCTGCTGCTGCTGCTGAAGAGATGGATGACCCTGCAAGGCGGATGCTCCAGTAAAGCCATGCGCAGAGGAAACAGGAACGGCAGCAGGCTGTGTAGCGTTTTTATTAGTTTGCAATGCAACTCCAGTGTAATTAATTGCTGCCAGTGCATTATGGTAACTCTGAGCGGCAGCCACGTAAGCCGCGTTATTCTGTGCTACAGCGGCGGCAGTCGACACGGCAGTCGCGTTGTTGTTCGCCCCTCGCATCCTCTTAGCTGCGGACTCGACCTTCCCTTCGTCGTCCACATCGTTCGAAGATCCCCCTAAATTATTTCCAACAGCGTTACAGTCGTCTGAGCCGTCACTAGGCTCACTTTTGTAAGTTCTTAGCCCGGAGTCAAGAGAATCCAGCGTACCGTTTGAGAGTCCTGTGTTGCCTCCGCCACCACCGAGACTGTGGTCAGCGGCACCGGCTGCTACCCCAAGCCCAGCGTTTGCGCCACTTGAAGACGTTGTCACACTGCTGTTGGCGATGCTAGTGGCTGTGAAAATAAGTCGTGTGAAACTACACTAGTCAGGCATTTGGCATCAAGCAAGAAAAACACTTTCCACAAATAAAAAGGAAACGAAAAAAATCTCTTGGTTCTTTCTCTTTCTACGAACAAAGGAAGCGAGGAATGTACACAAGTTTTTTCTCCTTTCTCCTTCACTGTATTTTTTGCCTAACTAATATTTTTTAGAGTAGAGTTATCAAGTCATCTCAAGATTATGCGTTTTTGTAACAGAGAGAGAAAAAGAGCAGTTGGAAAACAGTTCCGAATAATAATGTACAATAGCGTGAAATTAAAAAACCACGACTTTGGTATATAGTACATGCAAGCGAGATTTCTTATTCTGCTGCTCAAATTCGTTCTGGGACAACATACAAGAGACACGAAAGGCGTATAGAGAGGAGAAGAGCAACGAGTGAAATAGAATGGACTTACATGAAACAGGCACGAAAGGCTGTTGCAACTGCATCAACTGTTGGTATGCGGCTGACGGGTTGTTTGCTGGCTGGTAAACAGGAACACCACCCTTATCTCCAGCGGGACGCTTATACGCTACCACACCGGGGTACGCCTACAAATTCACGTTATTCATATTTAAAGCGGACTCGAACATTTATGTCAATAATTTCTCAGTCGCTTGTATGCACGCGACTTGACGTAAGTGGCCTTGAGGTACCAAACATGTAGTTCAAGCGTCATATTGGAATGAACGTTACAAGTGCATGTGTTCAAAAATGTTTAACTGCGATCGTTAAAAGCAAATTGAGCGTGTGTCTCTAAATAGTGCACACAACTACGTGACATTTGAAACAATAAGTATCCGTGTGCAACACCTCACATTGGGAAAATTGTTAGCGGAGGCGGGGATTTTTACAAATGTTTTAATTTATGTACCTCATTTCCTCTGGGAACTTTCTGCTGCACGACGGTTTGCTGTGGAACTCCCAGCGGGGACATCACGGCTCCAGTTGGATCTGACGCTACCAATGGAACTAATGGACCTGCTGCTGTTGGAAAATATGGATTGTAAGTTTGTTGTGCCAGGTATGGGTTCGTTGCCTGAAAAAAATCATAAAGTTGTCACAATGAAAATTCCGTTTGAAAAACCAGTTACGACTCAACATGACTGACATCGCATGGAAAGGCAATATAACTCGGAGTGACTACTACTCTCCAACAACTTACCACAGTAGGAACCTGACCAGGGACAACGGGTTGACCTGGAGTGAGCCCCATTTGCTGCATAAGGGCATTTTTCAAAGCCAAATGATTCCGACCATTGATCAGCAACTGGTCCTTTAGATGTAGTGGAGGGTGAAAGTATTTGCAAGGTGGCTTTTCTCGGTTGCATCGTCCCTGTAACAGAAAATAGTACAAAAAAGGGGTCATAAAATTGCCACTCCAAGATTTTTTTATATATTCCCTCTTTCTCTCATGCGATCTTATTACTTTAACACTTTTTATGCCTTTCTGTAAAAAAGTGAGACTTGTGTAAAAATGGTGAGGATTGCAAGTAGCATGTGACCTAGTAAGAGAGTGACAGTGGAGATGATGGAGAGAGCTATATTTCAGTCAACCTTTCCAAATCTCTTTTCCCACAATTTCCTCTTTCCTACTTTCTGTCACTATCACACTGCTCCTGTGAACTCCCACTCTCTTAGGATTCACTTTATTATATACACATCACAATGTTGAAGAGACTGGGCTTGGTGGTGTGGAGAGCGAGGAAAGGAAATGGGGACATTATGCATTTCTCTCAGCCATCCATATCCAACTGAGACGATCGCTTAAACACTTCTCACTGAATAATTTACATCTCGCCCCATGAATCATCTTAAAGTGAGCACGGAGAATGGCGAGTGAGAAGGAGTAGTAAGCCATGCAAGCTTTACGATATTTCACATCAGCTCTCACTTCACATTAAGCTCCGTAGTAGCGAACAGTCAAACGTTTCGGAGCAGCTCATGTCACAAACTCTAGTGCATTTTCAAGAAAAAATATGTATCTGCTACAAAAGTGCGCAGAGTAAAAAAACAGAGAGGGCAAAAACGGGAGAAGAACGCTGTGTGTCAAGAGAGCACCTCACTGATCCACGTTTCAAGCAAACCAATTCCTCATGATTTGTGTGGTGGTGACGATAATATACATACATATACTTGCTCCAACTAAACTGCGAAACTGTTTTTGGAAAAGCAAAAAATTCTTAATGCTCTTTGTGCTGCTTTTACTCGTGTATAGCCACAACTGGAGTAGACACGTTTACTACTATCCCTCGTCTCCAATATAAAGCTTTACGTGGAGAACTGAAAGAAAAAGAGAGTAAAACGATTCTTTTCCCAACGCATTCTTTCCTCGATCATGTTTATTTGTTCCTATCTCCATCCACAACTGCTATTCCAAACGGAATCAATCATCGCCACCTCCATTTCCCCTCCTCCTCTATGCAGTTTGGTTCGACGAAATGAAATTCTATTCAAGAGTCCTTCTCCAAAGACGTGCTGATGATGATTACATCATTACTAACCTTCTCGCATGTATGTAGTATTATGCGAGATTCCTCGTGTCCTTCGTTTCCCCATCTTTCTACTCTACATTACCGTAAGACAGTTTTACTGCACAAGAAATATATCACTTTTCTAAACGAACTGTTTGATAGCTTTTCGTCTCCTCTGTTTTTTTACTTTGAGGATAAAAAATAGACGTTATAGCGTGAAATGGAGAGACGTGAACACACTGTAACAAAGTTGAAATAAAGAAGAAACACAAGACAGCTTTCTTTCTCTCTCAAGACTTTTGCCTTCGTCAGTGCCCATTAACTTTAAAGCAGGCATCAAAAAACACTTTTTTCCTTGCAGCTTTTCCTTCTCGTAGATTTGTCTGGATGTGTGCAAGCTGTTGAAATACCCAGCGTCGAGTCTTAAGACAAAGATACAAAGAGCGTATATGCACTTCACACTCACACACTCCTTTCCTGTTCACTTGTAATCTATCCATCCATCCTCCTCCATTTTTTTTCTTTTGCGCGTGGGGAGATGCATGACTAATGTACACAATTCATCCTATCGATATCACATCTTCTCTATGCGTACTGACAGCAATATGCTTTCATCGATATCTCACTATAGTCTCTGAAGCATAAAATCTTAAGTTTTTTGCTTCAACGGAAAGCTCTTAAAAATGAAGTAAAACAAAAAATGGGTATGAATTCATATTTAGACAAACAGAAATTGTGAGTTAGCAGCTTCGTTTTCTCATCAAGAGTGGGATGTTGAATAACAATATACCTATGTGAAATGAATTAGCTCAATCAACTGGCATGACTCAATTTGAAAAGAGATTGATGCCATCAAGTTGTTGACTGCTGACATGATTTTACTTATGCAAAAACCAACAAATGCATAATATTTCATTTTTCCAAATGAAGCCGATTTTTTGAGTGCAAAAAATCGCTAGACAATTTTTTTCTGATGTCCTTATTTTACTTCAACATGTGCTCAACAGTTAAAAACTAGTTGAAACCAATGTGTGCCACATTTCCTAAAGGGTATAATACGCAGTCAATCATTTTCATTCAGTTTTTTGAATAATGGTTGGCAAGTTGTTAACTTGCTCCTGTTATGCATATTTGTTCAACTCAACACGAGTCGAGTTCATGTATGACATGAAGAGAAGTTTTGTACGCTGAAAATGATATTGAGAGCTGACGATCGTCCGTTTGCACATACGCACATTCATTTTGAAGTGTGATGTGAGTGAAAATGTAGGAATATAAATATATATTTTGTTCCATTCCATCTTTTCTCCTCTCTTCACCACATTTACCTACTCACTTTTGTGCTCACCCTCAAAAAAGAGATGCCAAACATTGCGCAGCATGAGCCGTGAGCCACTCTCTCAGCTGAACACAAATCACTGAATTGAAATTGAAGTCAGGCCAAAAAATATGAGAGGACATCACTTCACGACAAGTTACCAGAAACAACTTGCACAAGAAAAAAACGTGCCTTAGCCTTGTATAATATTCAGGACTAAGCAAACGTGCTCTTGAGAAAGAGGTACATATATATTCCATGTGTGTGATTGCCACATGAACATATATACATATAAAAGCTGAAGAGAACGGAAAATTTACGCCGCATTCATATCCCTACGAGAGAGAAATCCTAATGCGCCGCATATAGGAAATAGCCGTGTGGAAGAAGAAAAGGAAGAAGCTGAGAAAAGCACAAGATAAGTTCTCTCTCTGCTTCAGTTATATTAGCTTTTTTCCTTTGCTTTCTGCCTTCCTTCAAGTACACGAAGGAAGGGGGAACGGGAAACTAAGCACAAAAAAGCAGACAGCCTATTTATTTTCTCAAAAGCAACACACGCCAAAAGATATGTATTTCATAAGGAAACTGTTACAGCTTGCTCTCTGTGTCGCCCTCTTCTTCTGTTGCTTCTTCGTCGTCGACTTTTCAGAGAATGGCAGTAAAAAATCCTTTTCCCACTCGTACACATATGCATATAACATATGTATGTATGTATGAAAACAACATCAGAAAACTGCTATTTCTGGTGAAAAAGACGTTTTTTCTCTTTCGTTCATTCCCTTATTTCCGCTCTTTCCTTGTATCATCATCATCTCCGCGACAAAAAAAAAATTTCGAAGGAGAGCGAACTCTGAACAAGAGTCCTACCGCCTCTCCTCTTCTCCACGGAGAAGATTCACTTGAATGAAGGAAAAAGGAGGATTTGGAATCCATACAGACTGAGAATTCTTTAAGCCTTTATCTACACACAACTCTCCTTCCACTCTCTCCGCGTGTACGTATTTCTCCGTGTAGATAGGAGGCTTCCCTTCTTCTTCGTGCTCGCTTCTCATGCAATTTTCTTTTCGCTGGCATTATTCTGGCCGCGTGTGTGTAAAGTGTTGTGTTATTACTGCTGAAATGGTTGTCTCCTCTTTTTTATAACACATAGATTCATAATATAAGGTGTAATGCACATAAAAAAGAAAATGGAACAAGAAGAGCGAGAGAGAGAGAGAGACCATGCATCTCCTTCCACAAAAATTCTCGACAAGTTGAAGACTACTTCTGAAAAAAAGTATTGAGGAATCAGCAACAACGGACGAGGAATGGAAAATAGCAACTTTCTCTCTCTTCTTCCCACATCTCTCGAAAACAGTATACAAAACTCTTCCAAACATCAACAACAGCAGAGCAACCACACAGAGAGAGCTTTATTGTTGTAGCCACACAGTCACAGTGCGCTGCGACCAGGACCAAGAAAATCGCAATGCATTTCAACTTATGCTTCACGCTCTCTGCCTTTCCTCATTGTGTACAAGGTTTTTACGAACAAGGATGGAGATTGGAGAGCAAGGGGGAAAAGGAGTTTGGAGTCTTTCTCTCCCAAAAAAACCTTCTCTCTTCGTTTTTTTTTCTTCTAAGAACGGAGGAAACATGTGCGAAATGTGATTTATACGATTCGACCTGTCACATTTCCCTTTAACTACACGGTTTCCCCGTTCCCTTCCTGTTATTACTATTACTCCACTCGGGTCTCTCCCTCTTCGTGTGCTCGCTGATCCTCTATAATATATGATACGATGATGATGACGATGATACCACCTCTTTTCTCGAAAGAAAATATAAAAAACCTGAGAGAGAGAGCTAGAACAGGGGAAAAGCAGGAGATCAAAAACACCACCTTGCCTTTGCTTTCTTCTCTAACAACGAGCGAGAAAAGAAACGCTAGATCTCCGGAATATAATACAACAAGTTTCTCATTCCCCCAGTGAAAGGATTGAAGTGCGATGCCGAAGCCAAATGCTAACAACCTTGTCAAATATTCCAACCTACGATCCTCCTATAAAATATTGTGTGTGTGTATACGCTCTTGCATCCTCTGCTTTCGCTCCGTTTTTCCCTA
Source organism: Heteromurus nitidus (assembly GCA_034687055.1). Lineage (NCBI taxonomy): Eukaryota > Metazoa > Arthropoda > Collembola > Entomobryomorpha > Entomobryidae > Heteromurus > Heteromurus nitidus. The sequence goes on from JAQFZW010000398.1 coordinate 49,844, forward strand.
TCACCTTTCTTTACTCTTTCTTCATTCTTTCTAGGCTCGATGAGAGTGGAGCGGGGAACTCATCTATAATACCTGGCTATAATCAAATATCATAACAAGGTTGAGCGAGCGGGTGTTTAGTGTGGCATACAAAGGGAAAAAGCAATGATAACGCTTTGGAGGTGATGGTAATAATAAAAAAGTATGGAGTGGCACTCGTGTAGTATAAATGCCTTCGTCTTCGTATCTTTCCATAATGCCGTTATTAGGTCTTCTGAAGCCACAATTTGCTGGAAACGATGATGCCGTCATGCATCAAAGATCATGATGCTTCTAGGAGAACACTTGACTACCGAGGTACAAAAAATGTGTGTGTGGCTACGTTTATAGTCCCACTTTAGGTGTGCGCGCTTTCGCCTACACGGGAAGTGGAAATGAAAATCGTTAGGGAAGCACCTTCAACTTTCTTTTCTACTTGAACCCATATCGCAAGTGAATGGGACGTGAATAAGTATAATGCAATATATGACTGAAGTATTACAGTTTTGTGTGCAACCCTTCTGCCATCTTCATCATCATTGGAATGCATGCTTTCTCCCGGGGAGGTCCTCGTACTATACTAGGAACACGAGGATTTACAACAAAGCATTCTCCCAATCTGGCCATGTCAGAGGGAACTCAAATTTATTCTACATTTTGCATGAATGCGCGCACATAACGTACGCATAAATTCAGAATGTAGTATATAGCACTGCCCCTGCACTTCCACACTTTTTTTTATCCGGAGGCACGTAAGTAAAAGTACAAAAAGCTTCAAAAAAAGAAGTTTACTGCTGTGGGATAGAGCTGAAGCAGCTGAAGTGAGGTCAAAATATGGTTCATAAATATTCTCAAGGAAAAGGACGCCACGCCGCATACCCATATAATACCCATTTCGTAGGAAAGTTAACATACATAAACTTCGATATTGCAAGTATATGACGCTATTATTACACTTCATGACAAGTCCGCAGCAGCACTAGTTCTATGTATGCTCTATACGAGATCCAGTAAGATAAAGTCAGAAGTGGCAGAGTATCAGTGAAATGACAAATGTTCGTGTCGCAACGTTTCATAAAAAAGTGAGTTGTGGAGGGAAATACACATAATCCAACATTTGCACACATCCACCACACACAGAGAGAAAGTATTCATATAAATCCATTGTCTGATTTCTAAATAGAAGTCGTCATAAGCTCCGGATATTATATTTATGTTTTTTACGAATTTCAAAAAGAATTAAATATCCGCGAGTAGTGCTTGACAGTCTACAAATTTTCCATTAACCTGTCATCCAGCCCACTAAAAAAGAAGTGACTCAATGATAATAATATGGATAAGGGAAGAGAAATGCATTTTAGTACTTTTATATCAAGGCTCACATGTTAAATCGCGAGAAGGAATCCTTGTTATGTAAGCAAAACACTCTTTGACAGACTTACATCCGAGAATAAATCAATATATGGATTCATTCTGAGAGAAACAAAAGGCGACAGAATTAGAGGAACTCCCTCCCAGCTTCGGTTCATTTTAACAAGTTTCTTTCATCAAGCTCGACAAAAGCCGCTTTCAAGTGGAACTTTTGACAATACACTTGTCCCACGATATTATAGCCTGTGCAAAGTTTTTCGATACAGAGTAGAGTATGACAATGCAATCTAATCCAAAAAAAAGGAAAGTAACTTTCATCGGGATTTTCATCTGGAGTCGATCTCGAAGAAAATGAAACTTTCCAAGGAAGATTAAACCGATATAAAAATATGAGATAGTAGTGTGTGGCTTTGTTGAACAAAAAAGTATTTCAAAAGTTATATAAATACGTCTATTCGTGTAATTCAGATGTCTATTTTTTCCTTCCTTTTTTATATGCTCAATGGAAATGAAAAGCAAACGAGAAAAATAAAAGTAGCAAACGCAGAGAATTGGAGGAAAAGTTCGTTTATTATTCCATAAAAAGAATATACTCTTTTTGTCCTTATTGCGCTTGTAGCTATTGAATTCAAAGAGACTGCACGAGATGTACGACCACACATTTTCAAGAACTAAAGCAGACATTTTTTCCAGACCAACCACGGAAATGGGATAAATAAGAGTAAATCAAGTAGAAGCGGGAAGACTCCATCAAGGTGGTATGTACTATTCAACACAAAGGCAATATATTCTCTCCTCAACTATGTCATTTGCCGATTTGCCACTGTCCCCATCTTAGATTACATTCTCACGAGGGAAATCCTCATCTTCAAGTGAGTGGAGAAAAAATCTCGAGTTCCGATGCTCCTCTCTCTTTCTCTCTCTCTCTCTCTCTTCGTCCACTTATTTGTCTCGCGTTGCAAAAAAGCAGTGCTTAGAATAACATGATAAAACTGACTTCTTCAAGCTTCATCTAAGTATGAAAAGCTTTCTCCTCCTTTTTTCCTTAAGTGTGTCCACTTCTCCGTACTCATTCTGACATTCTATATATGCTGTGGCAATTTCCCCAAAAATCTTGCTCCAGGCGTGCATAGTGCATACATATTGCACAGCGTAGGACGCGAACCGCCATATCTTCTCATATTCTTGTGAAAGCTCTGAGAAAAAAGTATTATCCGAGTGATAAAAAGATGCTACAAAAACTTTTTCCCACTCTTAACTTCACTCTCGGAGAAGATAGAAAGATTCCACTTCTTGCCACCGACTTACCTCAACTCACTCTCTCTACCTTATCGCTATCAGTATAGTTCTTTAGGTGATCTATAGTAGCACTACAGTATTATATATCGTAGCTGGAAGCAGTAGGGCGCTTTTTCAGCTTCATACTTTCCAAACTATTTACATAGATTCGTGCAATCGGCAACTTCTACATTTTATACACTTGAACAACTCCACGAGGATAATAAGAAGGGACCTACTAACGAATCGTCTCTGCGTTAATGGGATATGAAGAAACCAAGCTTTCATCCTTTTATACTACATCCACGGTAACTCTCAAGTTAGAGGAATTGCACTTTCTCTGATATGCACATGAAAGGAGGAGAAAATGCATGTATGCATACCTTTACTTTTTTCTCGGCGAAAAAAAGTAAGATCATTGAGGGTACTCAACTTAAGTCAACTTATAGCCTTATAACGTAGTAATACCAAGTGTGCTAGAAAGTATTATTAGTACGGGGATGTATTTGTGTGTGTGAGAGAGAGAGAGTCCCGCTTTCATTCCTCTTTCTCCTCTTATTCCACTACTTGGAGCTGATGCCTTCGGGTGAAACCTAGAGCCAAGGGAGAAAGTTCATTGAGCATTTTCTACAAGCTTTATGAGCCAATTTTTCACTGACATTTTCTCCCCGTTCCTTTGCCCTCTTTGTATCTATCCTTTTCATATATTTTATCTAGAAAACTAACATGCTTACGTACGTCTACCCTATACTTTCTCACTTGCTCCTTGTTTTTCTCAGAGGAAAGAAGTGAGAGGAAGAAAAGGAGAAGAAACAAGTAAAGAGTGAGAGAGAGAGAAGGAGAAGCGATGACTTAAGGTATACTTTATTATTGCTTGACCCTATGGTATACTAAATAAACGAGTTTTTCTTAGTATAAAGCACGGTTTTCTTCCTTCTGCTCTTCACGGCATTTTCCCCCAATACCCCAGAGTCTCCCACTTTTTCCCTTCTTTACCAATCATTTCCTTTTATAAGACTTTATTTCTTTCTCGTTCCACTTAACTTGATATGCCATTCGGCTATTACATTTGACTCTCACACTTTGTTACATCGTACATTACTCAACTGAGGATTCCTTCAGCGCAAGATGTGCACACTTGAAGAGAAAGAATATAAAAAAAGAGGAGAGGTGTGATGTAAAATTCTTCAAACTGTTTGTCAAACGGTCAAACCTAATAACGCACGTACGTCGGGAGAACCGAAGAGAATAAAAAAAGTTTTTTTTCTTCTACTCTCCTACATTGGAAAAGTTTGTCCCATTCAAAGTTTACTTGTGGATATAAAAAACGTCGGCCGTTAAGGCACACTCTTAACATTATTTCAACCCAATTCTTTTTTTATCCACAAAACGTGGCATTTTGCTTCCCAATCATTAACTCCATCTCTTGCTGTAGGTACCACACAGGTATAAAATATCGCTCCCTTCCACTAATTTGTAATTTGCTTAAGCCTTAGAGACGTATTTAAATTTTTCAGTATAATTATTACATGTCAAAGATTCATGCAACTAAAATTCAGAGGACGGAAGTTACTGGAGAACTTTCCAGCGCTCCAATAAATGTACGAGCTTAGATTTATTTCAAAAAGGTAACTGCATTGCTTGCCAGTGTGAGGAAATTGTTCGGAAAATGAGTTAAATTTGCAATGATAAAGTAATTAATTCACTTTCCACTAAAAGTTTGCAAAACCTACAAACTAACGCGAAGCTTTAACTTATTGCACAATATGCATAATGCACCTATACAGTATATACAAACGGGATACATGTAGACTTTTATCATGGCACACAAACCAAGGATTCCCCGAAACGTTGCATTAACTCCAGAGAGTATTTTTATTGAATTGCAAACTCTTCCCACATGGATAGTCAGCTCCGCTCTGGAAATGTCAAAAGACTAACCAGTTCACACTCGGAAGGCAACACATATTCTGACATATGTATGCAGTCAGTTGCCACCCCATTAGTCTTACTTCCTACGTTCCTTCGTATATACTCTATTACAATGGGATGGACTACAAAGCGTTTTTTGGAAGTGATGATGAAAGGGTGATGACGACAGGATAGAACAAAGTCAGGGTGTCGCGTCCTATCCAAGTGTCACAAGTCACAACAGCTATCAGAAAGCTGACGGAGTAGCTGACAATCACTTCATGAATTTATGCATGCCCATCATCATCATCATCATCACAAAACTGCTTTTTCCCTGTTTGTTCGCCTCGCAACTCTTTCACTTTTCACTCCTCTGAGCCGTCAAGTCAACCTCACGGAGAATCTATATTTATACACTCCCAGTGTTCCGCCAACTTGCACATGAAAACACACACAAAAGAAGACTAGTGACTAGGAAGAGAGCGAAGAGGTCGAGAGTTTTGTATTATTATCACAAGAATACATGCATTGTCGTCATCCTCACATCATGTAATTCTAAATCTAGTGCGCGCGGGTCACTATTGTAATCTCAATCGCATCATAAAATGCATGGTCATGTAGTAGTTTCTCTTTTGCGCCTCGTAATACACAAGTAATATAATGTAGCATCATTATTGGAAGCACAGGGCAAAAACTTTTCCTCGTATTTTACTTCAATCGCCTTTCTCTCTCGGCTTATTTCAGAAGGCTATAAACAGAGGCAGCAGAGAGAAAGCTCCAGAGAATTCCCTATTACAAGGAAAACCTTCTGTCATTCCAGCCGTTTTTTTACTCTCCAACACTGTTATTATTTTTAGATGAAGATACATTCACACACATTGTATATCTTTTCCAAGCATTTCCCTTTTTATATAAAAACAGAGCTACTACGCCTCCATATGCTTGGATTGCTGTTTTCAAAAGTGTAAAAAAATCAAAGACTTGTGGGACACAAGCACACGACGAAGACTGACGACATGAGTCAAGGAGCTTTGACTTGGAGCAAGTCAAGCTGCTGCTGCTGCTACGTGTTAAAAAAGGTAATAAGAAAAGGAAGGAGAGAGGAAAGTGTGAAAATCCCATTAGATATCACGTCCTCTGGCCCATCTCATCTCATCAGTGGACGTGACACCCTTTTCATCACAGAGTCGTGTGCGTATGTACATACGCCTCCCTTCTTTCCAGGCCTGTGAATTTATTCCAACAGTGTTCCTATTTTTTAGAATTCAGTTTTCATCTTCAACTTTAAAAAACGGAGAGTTCCACGCAAACAGTGTAACCTCATCTGGATGAAGAAATTACCCAACATTGTAAATAATACATATTAGAATTCTTTTGATTACTGGAGCGTAGCATTGAAACAAGATTCCACACCGAATTATCCCACTCCCTAGCTTTTTCCACTTTGCCCTTAACACTCACTTCATTTTCCATGCAATAAAAAAAACTGGGATGAAGTTGGAATCCTAACAAATCACAGATGAGTTCTCTCTACTGGCTTGTTATGCCAAATTGGAAGCGATATATATGGTGACAATAAGGGTGCTTCTTCGTGTGATAATCAAATTCAAAGAGGTACACACGCTTATGTTGTTGTGTGACACTTGCCGCTGCTAGTTAGCAACGCACACTAGTAAAAAACTCCAACTATTTAAGTTAGTTGTACGCACATGCCTCGCATTTTTGTCTTGAGCTGGAAGTTTGCACACATCCATATATACAATAATTTTGTGTAGAAAAAGCGAGTCTTGAGAGTTTTACACGAGTTGATGACTTTTAGTCATAAATCAACCTTTCAAGCTTCGACGAGTTTCCTAAGTGTCAACTGCCCTGCTTCTGCATCTCTCTTTCTCGCTCTCACTCCTGATTTTTTTCTGCTGAGATGTCATGCAAGGCAAAACTTTGCCGTGAAATAAATAAGTGGAGAGAGAGAGAGAGTCGGAGCCAGGTTGAGAGGAGAAAAGTGACGTATACCAAGTCTCTCCCTGAGAAAGAAGAAAATAACCTAAAGATGAAATGGCAGTTAGGAGAGCATCGATATTTTCCCCCTTCATTCATTTTTTTGGCTGAGGTATATACCCCTTTCATGAGTTAAGTAGGAAGAGCAGGATGTGTGTGCAATAATAATACATTCTCTTTTATCCCCTTTTCACAAGAAGCTTACAGTGCAGTTTCCTGCCTGCCATATATACTTAATACGACTTTTGCTGATGGAAGAAGCGGTTCCTTGTGATGATACCCCATTTTCTTTCAGAGAGACGATTTTTCTTCGTCGCGGGTGCGGGCCAAGAAAAATTAAGTCCTGAGTAATTATGCTAGGGAAAGAAAGCCATGCCTAACTTATGAAGCTAACCTTCCCTATCCACCTCTTTTACCAATCTTCTTCTCACATCACTACAAACACAGTTTTAGTGAAGAAGAAGAAGAAGACGCGCACGTTGATGATGATGACACAGTGTTTGCTCCTTTCGTTTTCCCAAATTCTCGGAGGAACTCCTTCTCATGATGACAGTATATATGCATTAAATGCCAATTTCTTTCTGACATTCAACTTGTGTAAAAACGTGTGCAATACATTTTCCTCAAAATCCTCATAACGTTTGGAATGTTTATTACCTTTTTCCTCGCAGACAGGGTGTAATGGGCAATAATGAAAAACCGTAGAGGAATTGTAATGGCAACAAATGAAGGGAACGTAATCGATTTTGCAGACATTTTACTTCTCACACACAAGGAAGGAGCAAAAAAGATTGTGGCAAGGGAGAGAGGGTGTAATGTGCACGGTGTTGAGGATCATGAGAGCGAGATGTTTTCATATGTCTGTTTGCTTTTCCTCTGATTATTTCACAGGAGAAAAAAACTGGGGAACGAGAAGGGAAAAAATTCGTGATGCAACAATGTTACATTAGTGTTGCGTCAAAATGTCACTAGTCATCCAAGAATTTTTGAAAGCTGCAACTAGTCAAGTGTACCATGAATGATGTAACACTGTTACTGAGGCAGAAAAACACTCTTCAATCTTCAATTTATGAAAGAGAAGGATCCTTCCGCAACTCAAAGCCAATAAAAATGCAGAACGCGTGCCGTTGCCACTCGCTGGTGATTGTCCGGCAGTACCTAAATCTGTTGGATATTGCCAGAGTAATTTCTTCAGACACACAAAACTTCAACATCGTCATCATCATTAAAGCGGGGAAAATTCTCGTGGTCATCGTGGGACGCTGGGATGGAGAGAACAAAATGAAATTAGGGACTGGATCCCTTCTTCTCACGAAGTTCTCCACGCTCCATTCTTGTCAAACTAAACTTTTTTGTACTCACACGTTATTCACCTCTTCAAACATGTTGGGCAAGATTGAAGCTCAAGCTCGAGACATGTTTGAAAATTTGCCAGCAACTCAAGAATACTCAAGTTTTAATGAAATTAGTTCGTGAACGTTTTACAAAAAAAAACTTACATTTCTGCTTTTACTATTCCTTAAGATATAACAGAAGCTCCCAACTAATAATTGTCATTCTCCTTCGACATTTATATAAACAATTTTACGAGAGAAATAAGTTATTGAAGCATGGTGGTGGTCTGTACAATTCAAGATATTTGAAACTTTTTACTTCCCAGCATTCATTGGCAAACGATATATCCTGGCTCTTCCTCACAAAAAATGCTCTAATAAAGTTTACAAGTCATCTTTCAAACCAAACCAATGATCGTTCTGATCAGAGAAGCATATTATTCGACGCTAGAGATACAACATGAGCTCATCATCCTCTGCGAACATTTTACATAAAAATATCCCTCTTCAAAAAACTACGTCTGCCTGTCATTCTCATTTATATTTACGAATGTCAGTTTTGTCATGTCATTCGGAAGAGAAGGAGAGCCATTGCGTCACACTTCCTTAAGTAGGAAAATTATTTCAACTTTCAACCCAGCGCAATGCTAAACAGACACTCATCCGCAGACAAAAAAAAATATTCGTTTAGAGTCCCCCTTCCATAGTAGCAGCACATCCTCCCGCATCAGCACCAACGGTGGGATTTACCATTTTCCCTTCTAAATAAAATTAGACGCTGAATAATATGTTGCTGACGGAAGTAAATTGAATTTGTAATTCATGAAAAATCAGTAATCAGATCAAAGAAGGTTTTGAGGAGAAGGGAATCGGTGACTCGAGCTTCTACCTTTGAATGCGAAGCTCCTACGAGTCTGTCCTGACATAATAAAAAATGGAGGTTGACACACCGCCGTCAATGTATTTATATCCACCTTCATCTTGAAACCGTCACGTTCTTTTTCGAAGAGGGAAAAAAACTTTGCTGGATGGAAGACAGCGTCGGCGAACAGTGGCACTGTCAGTGAGCTGGTATTGGGAACAGCTTGTCAAGGAAGCGAACGACATTTTTACATGAGATTCCCCAGAGCATTTTTTCGGGTCAAAAGTAATCAGAAAGCAACAAGCATTCCTTGTACTAATAATCCTGAAAGCTTACTGTCACTGTTCAAATAATATTTAACGGAGAGAACATCCAACGTTTCTTTCCTCTGAACGTGGCTCGCACTCACTCCTCTCAACGTAAGTACAACACGAAGTACATAAATGGTTTGGTGTGCGAGTGTGTGCCGGAGTTCAATGTTCAATGAAACATCCGTTTCATCCATTAAGTGACAATAGGAAAACGCAATGACGTCCTCGCCTAAGCTTTGGACAAAATATCATGCCTCTCGCACTCGCCTCCGTTACAATGACAGTAAAGTAAATGAACCAAACGAAGGGATCCATCCTACTGATTGTATATAAAGCATTACACATAAAAGTCTACTCATGATATGCCCCTAACTATTTCTCAGTAGCTTGTTTATTCTTCTCATATAAGTTCATAAAGGAGATGAAGAGCGCAAGTGACATTAAACACGAACTCATGAATTTACAGATAGAAACTTTGTACTCTTTGTGCACAAATACATTTCACGTCGACCCTTCTTCAACTTCTGTGCTCTGCTTCCTTCCTCCACTCACACTGGAACTATATATATGTACAAACTCCATTGAGCCTTCCCACTTTAATACGAATACGAGAATAATAACCACATATCCCACCCTTAAACATAATACCTTCATAACATACAACATCTGAGAATTAAAGCAAAAACAACAACTATAAAAAGCTGACATATGAAATAGTCCAAAAGTCTCTTTTTATGTACGTACATAAATACGGAGATATTATGTGCTCCGATTCATTTTTAAAACCACAAGCCACATACTATACTATTCAGCCTATACAAATCAAATGCGCATGGGATGGGAATACGTACCTTTTGCATTACCACACGACACTTGCAACGTACGGAGAGAGGGCAAATGAGCAAAAGTCTGTGCGAGAGGGAAACTGGTGAAGAATAATGAACAGAGATCTTGAGTACATTGTATTACAAAAAATATCTCTCCGAGCAAATGTTATTTGTAGTATGTTTACAGATATGTGGAGAGAAGAACCAGAGCTCTTCCTCTCTCTCTCTCTCATACTGCTCCTCTCTTTTTTTGATGGAAGTGAACAGACCCTCGGAGTATTAATCACAAATTATACCTTACAGAATGACCCTAATGCCTTTGCTACTTAGCAGCTGCTATGAATAATTCACAAGACCAAGTCGTCAAGAGTCATGCTGATGAGAGATTTCACTTGCTTGTAAAACACTCTCGAACCACAGATATATATATGCATATACACGGAGCAATACAGTTTTATTATGAATGTATTTATGTAGAGAGACTGGAAAGGAAAAGCACGCCAAGTTACACGATTTTTTTCACCCAACTACACACAAATACTCCAATTCAGTACAAGAAACTTTTGCCCATAACGATTATTCCAAACTCCCCTGTAAAACGCTGAGAGAAGGGAAACCAAAAGCATGATTTTTCCTGTCTTTCCTCGAGCAGAGGCGTACCTCCGCTTGTTAGTACAAAATGTTTACAAAATCTTCTATCTACTTCATTAGTTTGCTCCACATGAGCATATATACACTGGATTCATATAGAGTTCCGCAAAAGTACTATGTGCGCCAACAAAAAGACAATAATGTTCCGTCAGCATGCAATTAAAATCATCCAAAGCATTCCGCAATTTTTCCCACCAATTCCTCATTGGAGAAGTAATATCTCCACAACTTCACACCTACAATATTCACCGCGAGAGTATGGAAGTTTTATGGGCTCAGCGCTGAGATGAACGATCTATATATTTAGATGCACGCGTCTAGAAAATGGTAGGAGTGAATGAATAACGATCCATTTAAAAACAAACTGCCTCTTTACTTGTGCACACAGAGAAGAAAGAGAGAGCAAGCAAAGCCGAAAATTCCCATATGCGAAGTGCGGAATGTACAACGAAATGGTTTTATCTCCTCTAAAAGTTTAAGCAATTACGAAGGTATGCATAAGCTCTCGCCTACTTGTTTGCTTGCCTCCTCCAACCTTTACCTCGAAAAGCAATGTTTAATCATTCAGTCCGATAGTAGTAAAACTGCTCGGAATTTTCGAATACGAGTAAAGTGCAGACAAAGTTCGCTTGATGATATGATAACGAAGCACCTCCACACTGCGAGTGTGGTGTGTGTAGTGTGCATTCGCCAGTTTCATGCTAAATATTCTCATTCTCGCATACTCTCTCTCTCCACTCCACTTCCTTTCCTCCACTTCATGTTTGCTAATACATTTCCCCCATTTTCACAAATGATGTGAGTACAACAGTGGCACTAGGAGATGGATATTTTAGAGACTGCATAACACCCTTGCTTATCGCAGAGTACCCACAACGATGATAATGATGAGAATTGATGAAGTGTGCTCTATGTTTGTACGTGTGTGCAACTTTGGTTGAAATTCTCGAAAGGTGAAAACTTTTTAGGGTTACAAGCTAAACACTTTAAGCAAGAGTGGCAAATCATAGAAGACGACAGGGTCTACCTACTCAATATTCGCCTCGTGAGAGAGAGAGAGAGAACCAGAGCCAGCAGCACGCTGCTGAGACAATCCAGATCATCAACAAACCACTTTAAAGACTGAGACTAATGCATATAATATGCATATTTTTTGTATACGCGCTCCTAGAGTTGTAGACACTCATGCTCGTGAGTCACCCAAAAAGGTGGAGGATAATCAGACGGAGTCACCAGCTTTTTTGAGTGAGATATATAATGCTTACAAAAGGAAATGATTGACTGTGTTTTTATGCAACACTGTTAAAAACAAGTGAGCATAATATATCCCCTCTCGTGATGCATATGCATGGAAGAAGACGCTCCAACATTCACACCACATTTGCTACTGAATTTCAAAATAAATACTCTGCCTAAATGCCGAAACGATGTTTTCTGCCCCTCATAAACTATCCATGTACCACAACAGATTTTTCTCTCTAGTTTATATGCGTATAGCATTCCCTATATTATTCCCACTTGAAACTGGCGGTGATGGTGGGGACGATGATGATAATGATTCTCATCTTTCCAATCCTCATCCCAGATTTCAAAGATTGTTCACGGTGGAAGATAAAGCAGCAAGTAAAATACCACTCATCCATGTAAGCATGGATGAAGAATGCCTCAATCTAATAAGCGTGTGTATCTAGTATTCAAACGCTGTACCACACACATACATAAAATGAGCATCATCAGATGGGATCAACGGATCTGTGAGAGAGAAGAGAGTATCATCAAGCCATGCCAAATCTCAAGTGAGTCACTCAAACTAAAGAAGCTCCACTGTTGACTGGTATATCGCATCAGATGTTGATGTGATATGGGAGGAGAGGGCATTAGTGATTTTTAATACTTGAGCATATTCCACATAATGTGATATCCCTCTCGCTGCAAAAACAACAACATGTATGAATATCTTTTTCCATTGCCCTTTTCTCTATACTCACATTTTCAGTGCATTGCACCACTTTGTAAAACAAAAAAGTTTCCATGTAGGAATCCATGTAGAGAACCAGAGCCAGTTTTTTCACTAACCATGAGACAAGCTAATGTAATATGCTCATCCTTCTCAAAACGCTAAATTTTTTCCTTTTCAAAAATACTTATCTGCATCACAGGAGAAAAAAGTGTTCTATCTTCAATTTTCCCGTCTGTGAAACTAGGCACACTATAAATATTTCCTTTTCACACAATTTATGCACAGCCTGCCAAACTGTCAAGGAAAGCTTGTACAACTCTACCTAGCAGGGTAATTACAACTCCTACACAAGCCCATCAATGCAGGCAGATCCCCACGAATCACAGTGAGAAATATTTTAGAGGACGAGAGCTGAGGAGAAGAACAAATATCGACATCGTCAATATGAAAGCCAGATACGCGAACATTAACTTTTTTAAACTCTTCAACAATCCAACAAAATGCTGAGATGCTACTCTCCTCAACCAACCAGTCGAGTAAAAAAGATACAAAAAATAAGAGCACATATATGAAAGTTGCAAAGATATCATACACACAAGTTGGACGGGAAACATGAGTTTTGTGTCCTCATTTTTCCTCTCTTGAAAAAAAATATCCTCCACAGGATGTTTAATTTATGTGACTGGATGGAATGAAGAGGTAAAAAAATGAGGATGAGTGTGTGCACACAAAAATTGTTAGATGTACATTAGACTTGTCGATAAACCTTTTGGTGATGTGTTTGACAGCTTCTTCATAGTTTCATCCTCCTCAAATAAATCCCCACTTGAAGAAGAAGGTAAAAAAGGCACTTTGAACTGAAGTAAAAGATAAACTATTCAGAAAAAGGGATATCGATTTGACTCGACCAAGAATATGTATCTCATCAAGTCAGGCATATGCCACTTTATAGTGCAAAGGTCAAACGCAATGACTTCATTGTACCAGAAAAAGAAGTTAAGTTTGTCTCTGTTTCACAATGACAAAGTCCAACGAAAATCTACTTCATTGGACGTGATTTTCCTTTTCAACCTCTCACTTTTCGCTTATAGGTAGGTACATACAAACAACGGTATGGAAGTAAAATAAATCTGAAACTCAAATGTTATTATCGTCATTTACCAGCGGAACGAGGAGAAGTAAAATATAAAAGGAGAAAATGTAGAGAGAGAGAGAGAGAGACGGATTTCTATTATAAACTATTTTTTGGGAACTTGAGGCGAAAAATTCAAAGATGAAAGAAGAGAGTGCAATAAAGCGAGCATGAAATTTCCTGTCAAGGGTTTCCTTAATCCTCCTACCACATCAACCATACAACTTTTCCCAATGTCGCCAAAGCAAAAGCCATATCCACTCTCTCCCTCAGATTAAAAATACATAGATAGACTGTGCCCTTTCAAACCCCTCCAAAAAAGTGAAGCTTCGGTTGGTGTACCA
>JAQFZW010000399.1:0-63767 GCA_034687055.1 Heteromurus nitidus
TAAGTTACAAGTATTTCTGTCTTTGTGTGAATTATTTGAAATGGGAAATAAGAACAGTCTTTCTTGTTATTGTTATATTCGTGGGAATTCGGGAAAGGGGAATAATTTATTTGGGATCATTACTACGAGTATTTAATACGGTTCATTTAATATATCATCAATTGTGTCATTGTCATAATCGTGTTTAATCAGCATCCGGAAACTGCGAATCACTCTTAGCATCACCGAGTCCGAAACCACAAAGTGTCAGCTACGCCACCTCCAAACTATTCTGACCAGCACTGACTACGCCACCCAATCATCTAATCAACCGCTCACCACCTGAGCTACATCCAAGAGAGAAACACACCCACATACCATACCATCCTTAACAACCAGTCTACTCACACTCGGTCACCAGTCTAGCCACAGTACTTGTAAAAATGCAAACTAACAAAATACATATAGAGTCAGAGTGTAGTGTTTCTCCAGGTTCAACAAGTTCACCTCGTCTACAAAATATTAACTGACTTTAGGGAACGCAGCGCCTAAGGATACAAGCTCCGTGTTCTCTTTGAAAAAAATTATCGACATGAGAAGAAAGAGAGTCGAATTTCATTTGCAAATTAATTTACTTGTGATAGTGGCAGGGAAATTTTTTGACGTAGCTGACAGGAGGGGAAAGTGCGGCAGCACGCTACCACTTAACTGCTCACTGCTCACCTTCTTTCCTTCCAGCGATATTACAAATTACTCTCGCCGCACCACGCCGGTATGAAGTGGTGACCGGGGCTAAGGAAAAGAGACAGCATATGCACATGTGTACGATGAAGTAGTTAAAATCTTACGAAATGAAACAATCTCCCATGTCACATAAAAGATTTGTTGAGGTATGGTTATTGTAGTTGGTATGTTTCCAAAAGCGCCAGTGGAGACACGATAACGTCAGCGATTCGCTCTCGTGCATTCCAGTTTTTCATGCGATATATTTCCAACTTCCTCTACACGAATGAATGGGTTTCTGTTTTCCCTTCTTAAAATGTACATACTTACACACAAACTAATATATGATTATGCAGTAAAGTCGGCCATGACATTATTCTTTATTTTCTTTCCACGCTTAGCATTTCATGAGCGTCCATGTACTATACAGTCAGTAGATATAGTCAGTCAGTACCCCTCGCCATAACATGCATTCTGGAGGAAAAATTGCTTTCTGTTATGTTTTCTTCCTTCCTTTCTTCGGAGTCACAGAGCATGAAATATGTATGCTACACTTTTGCTACAGTAGTTTATGCATATTTCCAACATTATAAAAAACAAATGTGGAACGAATCTGCATTCCAGGAAAGACTACATCAACGTGTTCGAATGTGTCAAATATAAAATATGCTGGTTGCCGAAAACGTGCATTTTAAAAGCTGTTTGAGATAACAGAAGAGGTCCAAGAGATTTGTTGCATTTTACATGGACTACTTTTATATGCTTGTTAACGGTATCGTTGAAAAATATGCGTCTAATATCTAGTATGCCAATTAGCTTTATGCTTTTAAAATATAATTTTCACTCAGACATGAAATTTCTCAATTATGAAATTCTCTAATCTGAAAGCGAACATTTTCGTTAGAAGGAGCCGTTAGACAATTTATCAGGTTTGAAGGGATTCAATGATGCCAAATATAAATTTTTACTTCATCGCAGCTAAATGCCATAATGTCACATTGACAAAAGGGCATATAGCACACTTATGAAAGTGACCACCAAAGAAAGGAGTGAGAGCAAATGTCATAACCAAATGGCTGATCAATTCCCACGATATTCGAAAGCCGCATAGTATATGTCAGATCTCTGATGATAGAATATGGACTCGGATCAGTTTCAGCATTGATTGTTTACATTGCACTGGGTCATTTAATGTCATCAAAATCAGGAGGGCTGTTAGTAGATACCGCTCACTTTCACCAAAAGCCGACACAGCCACTCAACTCGAAGTCACTCAATTTTCGGTCGACTTGAAGTCAGCCCTCTTTTTCACTTGTCGTCGGGAGTCATTTATGCTTTTCTGTATAAAAATGTACTTTTAGCTTTTGTATCCGACCTCCTACACATCAAGTTTTTTTTTCGGGTGTTTGTCCTGGTTCACTGATCAAATGATCATCATGATTTCTCTTTGAGTGCTTCTCTACTTCTGTCGTCCCCTTAAGCAAACGTAGAAATGGGATATGTCACTTCATGTCAGTGCCGGGACAGGAAAAGCCAAAAAAGTGCCCTTTTCATCTCTCTCCTCCATATTCACATTTTTTTCATCATGGCAAAAATCGTCAGTCATTTCATGCATTTAGGGAAGGCACAAGAGAGGAAATATAATGGAGCAGACAGCCATGTCATCACGAGGAAAAGCAACTTCTATCAAAAAAATAAAAGTATATAGATTCCATCTGGAGGTAATTGTATTAGCGCCGCAATCAAATGCAAATGTATGGGTCTGGAAAAAAGCTTTGAAAGGGAGATAGAGATGCAGTACAAAAGTACATGCATATTTATCCATTTTCTCCCTTGCCAGTTTCGTAAATAAACAAGATATCATGGCGGCGGTGATGCGAGGGACATGAAAAATGATTAATCTGCTCCTCCACCTCGTGTACGCTCTCATAAATCCATATACTTGAGTTATCCCCGTCATCATACATTTTCCCGAAGAGGAGAAATAAATCTTCGGCATTTTTGAAGATGGTATTTACAAGTTTTTTTTCTCTCTCTTTCGAGGTTGTTTCATATTCCTTGGAATGTTTCCCATTAAATGCATTTTGACATGTTCCAGTGGAAATCTTCCTCAAAAATATGGATTGAGCTGCTTAGGTGGCAATGGCAATCCTTTCGGATTATACAAGCCTTTTCGAACTTGGATCTAGGCAAACATTTGTGCCTCTGCTCGTAGTAGCTTGCTCGTGTATGCTTTTAATGGACATTCATTATGAATAGATACAGACGAGGAAGATATTTATATAACCCTTGGCTATGATCACTCATACATACATGATGCATGCTATGTATGTATGCATACATGATCTCCTGGAAAAAGCACACTTCCAGTCTTCCAGTGAGCAATTCAAGTTTCCGTATCCGCACACAGTGACTGCATGATGATATTTTTTTGCTTTACAAACCTTTTCATTTTTTATGGACTAGTAGAGGGTACCTTGTATAAAGTAAATGGATTTGGCTACGTCCCAAAAAGCCGGCGCAACTCTCTCAAAGTAAGAAGTAGCGAAAATAGTGAAAATCGTATGGTGCTTGAAAGGGTCACCCCCTCACTCACACAACGTAACTAGAATAGAGAGCCAAAGGCTTGAAGGATGTACCCATCAGCATTCACTTGAAGCAGCTATACGTACATACATGCTCGCACACTCTTCTCAAATTAATCATACAACATGTCTATACTTATTCCTATCTCCGCACCTTTTGTGCCACACAAGTCCTTCTACTGCAGTCTGCAGTGTAGTGGTGGTGATGATGCGGTATGATCTGAGATTTACGGAGGAACAAGTAAATATGAGCAAAGAAGTTAGTTGAGTTGAGAGCATATTATGACTCGACTCTTCCGCACTCGCTCACATTTTTCTTCCCTTTTTTATACTTTCTTTGGCGAAAGTTTTTAAAAGGTTTAAGCGGAAAATATATACATCTACGAACAAAGTATTCTGAAAGTACAATGCCATCGTTCGCAAAAGTCAGTTTTTTTCCAAGGACCTTGTTAAACATCAATTTGTACATGAATATACATACCCATAGGTTATATGTTCGTATCTACACAATACAAAATGCCTTTGTATGTAGCTTGATATTTTCAACTGAAGTGAACCTTTTACTTTTACTACCCTACGTTTCCCAGTTCATCATCCATTATGAGATCGTTCCTCTTTTAGAGCTCCCACCCAAATACATTTTATCTATAAAAACGAGAGAGAGAAAAAACCTGTTTGCTGTCTTGAACGGTTAGGGTTAGCTTTTCTTTTTCATCTGCTTTTCCTTATTAACCTGGTCATCCACTCCAGGAATTTTCTCTCAGACGATGAGTGCACATGGCATCAACAGTGTCGAGGGAGAGAAGATATACGTTGGCGCGTTCGCTCATGACAAAGTAGTGTTCATATAAAGTCTGCTCTGGCCTGCTGCTCTCGAATGTAGCCTCTGATGGTCGAATGGATAAAAAGGGAAATCTAATCCAATCTTGTGTTTAAAAGATGCACGAAGGCTGTACACAAGGAAAGCGATTTCTTCAACGGACATCGCCATCGTCATCACGGCACCAACGTGGCACACCACACCACCACTTTTTTTCTTGCTTAAATATATACAGCTCAATACATGCTCAATTTGTAGGGAAAATATGGGGAGAAAGTAAAGGTGTGGTGTATAAGCAAAAAGGTTGAGACAAAAGCATGTACTACATCCTAATGTCCATTATGGGTTTGTATATATAAAAGTGCTTTCACTTCTATATAATCTTTGTATAACATCAGAGAGACTGGGAAATGTTTTTAGGTTTATAGTGGCATACTTTCTCTTTCTTATTAAATCACTTTGGATTCTATTGGCATCGTACAAGTTAGCGAATTTTGTTTCGCCGCACACGCTTCGCATGCTCCTATTATGAGCATATCACTTGCTCACCTCTTCAATCCCTCGAACAATGCAGGGAAGCGAAAGGAAGTCAACATTTTTTGGCTGGTGAAAGCAAGGAAGCTGTATTCACCCGAACGAAATGAACATATAACTTTTAGTAAAGTATATTCTTTCAGGCAGTAAGGAAAGGTGTGTATTTATTTCGTACAGAAGAAAACATATGCATACTTTTTACGAGTTTCCTTTGTCTTAAGTAAAAAAAATACGGAACTCTTGTTAATGACTTAATGATTACGGATGTGATTACAAGTTTGCGGGGAAATGTGTGTGTGAGTGTGGAAGCCTTTGCCCTATTCACCTTTCGGGAAGGTTTTTGCAAGAAAGTGAAGGTGGTGTTGTATGGAAGATAGACAAGAGACATGAATGAATGAAGAAATAGTAGTTTAAGAGGATCCGTGGAGGAGAAAACTAAATTACTTATGTGAGACTTTCACCAAGTGGATTTTCAAGTTGGGAATGGAGAAAGTATAAGCAGCTTACATACTTCGTGGGAAGGTGTTTTCTCTCAGCATTCTCCTCTACATCTTCTTGGCTATTATTTTTACTTCGTTGTACCTATTTAAGCGTTAGTGATATAGTTATTGAGTGTGTGTGTGTGAGAGAGAGAGAGAGATACAGTGCATGACGACAGGGGGTAAAAGTTGTGTGAGAAAAGGACTCACATGGTGGATCTTAGAGAGAAGTGAGAGGAAGAAGAGATTGACTTAAGGTCGAGCATAATTAAGTAAACCAACACAAAATTGGAGCACAATAGTTTGTGTTGGTAGCACACCCACAAACCCCAGTCATAAGCCTCTTTGAGATCCGCTTTTCTCACAATTCTGTATTGTCTGGGCTCCTCAGTTGTTTTTGGTCTGGAAGGAAATTTTGTCAACTGTCACAAATGAGTAAAAGCGTATAAGATACGATATAAAAATTCATAAATGAAAAAACTTTCCAAGTCTTTTTTGTCCGTGAGCATTTTTGGCTTGCTCAGCTTCAGCACAAAAAATTGTCCTACTGCTGGGTATAGAGGGTATGCCGGGGGTCGGAGGAGCAAAAGTCAAAAATATTTATAGCCACTCTGCTTCACTTTCATACTTACAAAAAAAAATAGCGTTGCCTTTTCGGAAAGGAGTGCCATAAAAGTGCATATTTTTAGTCTCAAAACTCTTACTCGAATGGAGCTATCCCAGTCAAGTAAATTAGGTTTAAAGCTCCCGACAGTGTAATTTAATGGGATCAGCAATACAAGAGAAACTGGTTGGGCAGAGAAAAAGGTAAAAAAATATATATCCAAAGTTTTTTTCCTCCAGAAACTTCGAAAGGTAAAAAGGCATGTAGCATTATAGATATCTTATTTTTTGCTTGCTCACCTTCCCAGCATCCCATCCCACCACTGCTACCGGTACATGTTGAATAATGCAATGAAGGAAAGAAAGTATGCAAAAAGTTAGTGAATCCTCACACACTCATACCTCCACCCTAACTTTTTCCTTAACTCTTGCGACTACAGCCAGGCTTGCAAGGACTTTTCAACAGGAAATCACATACAACGCTTGCAAAATATAGAGGAAGGACGAAGAATTTTTTTCTTGAACTAAAACCAACAAGCATTCCTTTATACTTACCTGCTTGGAGGCATGCCTCCTGCTCTGTAATGCGGTGTCTTTTAACGAATGTGAAAAAAAAACAAAAGGAGAAAGTGTGTGTATTGATTCGACTTGCTTTCACTGAAGAGATGCACACAAAAACGTGGATTCTCCTCCAACTCTGTTTAGAGAAGATATCACACTTGCAGAAATTGGCGGCGAGAAAGCTGCATGTCATGTGTCCTGATACGTACATGTTCCTTCGAAGATAAACGGGAAAGGGTCTTTGCTCTCCTTTTCTTCAGAAAGGAAATCAAAAGTGGAAGACGCTTGTGTGATTGCATAATGATTTTACATTGTATTCTGCTGCAGTAGTTCCTTACATAAAAAGGGTCTCTTTGTGCTATCCCGAGGAAGAAATGGAACGAAGGACTTTCTTTTCTAAAGGATTCTACAAAAATGGTTTATAAAAGCTGTGATAAAAAAGAAGTGACACAATGCTCCTTTTCCCTCTTTCTGGTCGGAAACAAGTTTGCATTTGTAATGTGGAAAAACCTTGGATGAGTACATGAAATGATATGGAAAAAATTTCCCGTATTCCAATTCTACTCTGGAATAGTGGAACATTACTGGATAACGCATTATAAAAAGAGAAGAGAAGGAGGAAATGGCAACGGAACAGTTGAGGTCCCCAAAAAGGAAAGGGGGAGAGAGGAGATGAAATGTGCTACATTTTCTAGAAAGTGTAGCAGCGAGTATAAAAGGTAGAAATGCAAGGCAGCTGTTAAATGACAAAAGTGACTTATTTGCAGAAGGAAAAAAGAAAGAAAAAATCCCATTTGTCCAGAGACCACTCTTCTCGTTTAAACCCTCCAGACTCTGAGCGACAATAATTCTTTTGTCTTTCAAGTACAAAAATAGTTTCAAGTTGAAATTGGGGTAGGGCTACGTATAACTATAAAAAATGTGCCTTAATTTATATGAACAATACGGAGTCTCTCCTCTGCAACCTGTATCTATAATTAGGTGTACTACTCTCGTTGAGAAACCTCATTTTGTGAACTTTCTCCACTGATTATTATGATGATTCAGCACCCAGTGGAGCACGAGGTTTACAAGAGAGAAAAAAATTGTGCTCAGTACTTGAGAAAATGTATGTACGCTCAGATTGTGTGTCGTGAGGTGACTCGCGAGGTGTGACGCTGTGAGCAAACATCTCCAGAGCGTTGTTGGAGAGAAAACTCGTTGTGTAGCACAAATTAACTTTCTCTGCGGAAGACGGAAGTAGGCCTGGCTAAGCGCATTGTACTAACAACTAAGCTCCGCGATTTTACCTGATTAACACATGCCAAATCAAGAAGAAGAAGAAATCTTTTCACGGAGATTTGACATGGCCACTGCCAAAAGTTAAAATTAAACTGGTACGCTGCTGACGATGATGATTATTGCTGATGTAAATTCAGCTTGTTGTAAAAAATGTAAGAAAAATCTGTTCTTCCTCTGAGATATGTAGTTGACGTCTGCACCAAATGAAATATATGTGCTTTAATACAAATCGCATTACGGTGATGTGTGCAACAAAGCAGAAAGTGGTGGAATAGAGGAAAATAGTTTTGGCACAGATTTTGTCATCGTCATCATGTGCACGTTTTACAACACAAGTAAACTTACTAAACCGCATCAATCTTGTCATGGGTTTGTGTTGACAAGGGCGAAGATAATCCTTTTTAGCTTTTACTCCACCACAAAACATACATCCAGCAGAAAAAGTTTACTATAATGACGTTGACTGAATAAATTTTTGAATCATAAAACCAAGATGGTGGTGGTGAACACACAATTTCAATTCAAAGTTCAAAATAATATACAACTTGCATAATGATGTTGTATTATCCAAAGTGTTATCCAATCTAACTCAAGGGAGCATCCCCAAGAATTATTCTCCAAAAGTTAGCGAAAGCCAAAGTTTTTGGAATATTTTCTGACATTAAACAACTCCTAACGACTTGCTTCTTCCTCCTGCATCATGTCACGAGTCACAACAATACAACTCCGAAGCAAAAAAAAAATCCTTATTAAACAACCACACGTTGCGGGGAAAGTTTTTTAACGCCATAAATAAACAGAGAGATTCTTGTGACGCTAATAAGGTTGTCTGCATTTCAACCAGGAAAGAGAAACGAAACGAGTTGAGTGTTTAATAGAGTGCAAATATGTTTTGGAACTGTGGGCATTGTGAACACTTTGGAAACTTTTTTCATTGTTTGCAAAACTGACTGTCTGCTCACACATTTATTTTTATACGAGCACGCATTCGTTTTCGTGTTTGTCAATTCACTTGACTAGTGCGACTCATGTTTCTGTGTGGAATGTATTTAATAGTGTGTTTATATGTTATAGTATAAATGCATGTTCTGTCGGGGTTGTTATGATGGGTGTATATATACAAGGGTTGACGATTCCTTTTTCGCACACGCTAATAACACAAATTTTTGTTCTCTACTTTTGCGAAGAAGAAGAGCGAGAAATACTGACGAAGGAGGAAGAAAAGAGGATGAAAAGCTGTATGATGTGATGATGATGATTCATGAGGATGATATAGCATTAACGTGACAAGGCCGTAGACTAGTAGAGGAGGACGACAACGTCGACGACTTTCATGGAT
This sequence comes from Heteromurus nitidus, assembly GCA_034687055.1. NCBI lineage: Eukaryota > Metazoa > Arthropoda > Collembola > Entomobryomorpha > Entomobryidae > Heteromurus > Heteromurus nitidus. The sequence goes on from JAQFZW010000399.1 coordinate 8,905, forward strand.
GACATGTTTTGTCAGCCTCAATTTGTCAAACTTGCTGTATACATCCAACCATATTATAATCCTCTTCTGTCAGCACACTTTCGCGCTGCGAGTTGAGGAGAGAGAGAGAGAGACTCTTTCAACTCAACCAACTCTCTCATATAATAACAAAATATTCTGTGTAAACTAGAGTAAAATTCATGAATAGAATGTGGATACATGCACACAGAGAGACATATATTATATACAGGCTGTTAGTTAAAAGGAGAAGGGACACAAGAGAAGGAGAAGAAGAAGGAGAAGTCGTGTAGTTGCTCCATTATGCATTTCAATTTCTATAAAGATAGCGTGTGCCACACATTTGCCAAGTAGAGAAAAAGTCTTTTTTTATTAACGGTCGCTCGCCGGTTTGACAATGTATGTACTTTGAATGGAAATATGGTTGTAAAGGTTTATTTTTCTTTCGAAAAAAATAAGAGTCAAGTTCCTTTCTTTCTTCAGCGTTCTCCCTTTTGTTCCACGAGCCGACTTACAAAACTACACAAAACGTCATGTTGCGCTTCCCAAAAAGAAAGCAGGGAGAAAGGAGACAGAACAAGGAGATAATGTTACTTACATTCTGTGAGAAACAACAAGTACACAGCTTTCATCCGCACGATCTACTTATATGACTCACATCAGAAGACAAGAGAAGGGGAGAAAATATATGTGTGTCTTATGTTAACATTTATGGTTGCCGTGTATTAGAACATATAAGCTCACAATGTGAAATAGGCTTTCTTCTTGTGAAGCTTCTTCCTCTTTCCAGCAATACTCTTTCTTCACACACTTTTCCTATTCAAACATATTATAGCAACCCAATTTTTTGGCTGCTTTTTAGAACATTTCTCCTTACGAAATTGGATGGGAGAAAAAAGGGAAGAGGACAAAAAAAAGTTTTTATTTCGAGCTTTAGTATGAAAAAAGGACAAAGATAGCCAAGTTGTGTTTGAAGAAGGGGACACACGTTAAGATCAGTAGTGGTGATGGTGGTAATGCCAATTTATATGAAAAGTCACCGCGACTTCGCGAACTACATGCGTTGTTCCGCCGTATCTTTGAGAACAAGACTCATTCCCTTCTTCCTCGAACTTAAGTTACTAAGATATGCCTTCTAATATTAGTAGAGCTGAGATTTCTCCTTGTGTCTCTTTCTTTTTGTCTATTACGTCGTCGTGTAAATTACAAGGACATTTCTAGGCTGTTCTTGTCTAAATTGTAAACTGAGTTGAAAACAAGGATTATTGAGTCAGTGTACAAAATAGGAAAGTGCTGGGGGATTATATGCATTTTGGGACATTACCAGGGATTTAACTTGGGCCGTTATCACACAATTTCGCTAATAACTTAGATAAAAAATATATTGTGTTCATGAAGTGTGTGTCAGCTTTTGATCTCATGAGACCATGTAAAACGAAAAGAAGGCAGCGTGGATACTGCTTTGAAGAAGTTGGCTAAATTCTAAGCGCTCTTTTATCAGCTGCAAACTGTGCCAAGCTTCGAATTGTAAGAAAGTGTTCAGCTTTTTCTAAGTTTGCTTCAATTTAAGAATGCACAAAGTACTTCAGCACAATGTTATTATTTGTAAAATTTGCGCTGACAGAAAAAATCAATTTGATTACGAGTGAATCCTTATATAAATATCCATCGGTCTTCGTGTGAGCAATGGCTCCTATATAAAACTTTCTAAAGGCAGCAGCAAACCGCGCGACCAATCTATGCTTCCCACAACAAACACTCGAACAAATACTTTCACAGCAAATATATTCGTAGACGCAAACCGCTACTACCACGCCAGTATTTGTGTGAAAGGTATTTTTGGCCTGGTTTTCGACTATGAACCCCGTCAAAATATGATATTACACCAGAATATTTTGCTATGCTTATGAGAATGTTTTTAGAGTGTCAGTGGCCGGATATGTACAAAAGAATAAAAAACAAGTTGGTGTAACAAAGCCGGTATAAAACGAACTGTTACATATACACTCTGGACAAAATTACCCCGCGAGTTTCTCCCTTCCCCGGCTACTCTTGAGGAGAAAACCTCTCTCTCCTCTGATTATTGTAAAAAAAAGTGAAAGGGTTCATTCACAATGAAAAATGCTTTCTCTCTTTTGTGCCCCTGTGGTGGTGGAAGCAATATAACAGCGGTCATGCACAGCTCTTGGCACACTCTCTTGCTTCCATCTGTACAATGCCTGGAAATTTACTGACTTTATAAAATACACGGAGCCCAGTTGAATAATGTGCCACACTCCGCTCTCTTCATGTATCCCCTCCTTTTTACCTAATGCACTCGTGTGGTTACTCACTGAAAAGGGGTTTATATCAAACTAACAACCCTGGCGGAGAAACCCATCAAGAGCAAAATAGAAATAGAAATTGCTGTGCAGAAAAATGTATATAAGCGAACAGCTTTCGAGAACAAAGTACATTTTTTTACGTACTACCACACCGCTACACTCCACTATTCAAATGGTTCAAGTTGCTAAAAATGTGAATTATGTTTCCTTTTGCTTAACCTGACATGCTCGGCATTTGCGAAAGTGTTTCTTTTGATCTGTTCGTTCCCCCTCTTGATATGTGCATACACACATTATTATTATATTTTTACCGTTGTTAGTTGATGGGAGAGAGAGCAGCAGCAGGTTCTCGGTTTTCTTTTGGAGTGGTAACAAAATTCTTTCTTTTTTCTGGGAAAGTTATGTTTTTTATGAATAACTAAAAGTATGCATAACATACCTAGCTACACATTTTTATTTTTTTATTGTAGATTTCTTTTCCATCGAAAGTAATAGCACCGGCGCTCTGTCAATTTAATATCTTTTTTGTTCACTCTTTTGGAAGAAGAGGTCTGGAAAATATCCATACTCATTTATACAATCCTCTTTATATGTAAAAAAATAAACTTCTCCTTACTTTTGTCTTTTTTTCAATATAGTGTATACATATTGTATTTTTTGTTAGCAAAATAAATTGGTGGAAATATGCGCTTATATGCTTTGTAATGTGAAGAATGAGAGAGGGCTGGTAGTAGATAGTTTTTTTGACTAAAGAGAGCATACTGTGCATCATCAGGAGAAACTAACGAGTTATATTATGCAAAAATAGGTTTTGAGAAGAGTTGTAGAAATTCCCTAATGCACTCACTCACCTAATATAAAAAAATTCCCTTTTTGCACAATATTCACAACAAAACATTTCGGAGAAAGTGAGGGAGAGAGAGAGGGGAAAGTGGTTCTGGAAAAACTCACGGGGTACACGTAGCAAAAAGCATTTTTTTCAGAGGAGATTACGACGTAGTCGGAATGAGACACCGCGTATCTGTATAATATCATGTAATCATACGTACAATGGAACATCGTTCTCTCGCTTAAATATCTCACATGACAGGAACCTGGATACGTTTCATCGTATCATGCTTTATGAACTTTCTTCTTACTTCCAACGTTCCAATGCACTTTCATCCAAGCCTGTGTGTTCCAAGAGTAAACAATAAACTACAATAAAAATGGAAATTTATGCCAAAAAACATCTGTGAGAAAAAGCAGCGGACCCTTTCATACTTTCATAATCATATACCTTTCTTTCATCTATGTTTTGGTCTTGGTTTAACGGTCGAGACTCGCGAGAAATGTTTTGTTTCTTCTTCTAAAAATAGTTCTGTCAAAAGAAAGGAGACCCGTTCATTATTTGTTTGAAAACGAAACTGTGTATAATAGTGTATAGGGTACGGAGAGTAGGCTTTCGTCCTGAATGACTAAATTGTATACTTCAGATTACCACGTTTCCATATATTCCCACTTGACTGCTGCTGTTTCAGTTTTGAGGAGAAATTCGGCTATTATTATCATTGTCATTCACTCCTTCCTTTCAGGTTCTTCAATTCAAACCCAAAACATCGTAACATGGCTCCCTTTTATGTTTTTTTTCAGGTTTCGAGTTGGAGGAGGACATATTGGATGAGAGATATGCCGTCAGCAACATGCGAAATTAAAGGATGCGCCATTAATCATTAGGAAAACAATGGAGACTCGGAGGACACTGCTAATTAACCGGAAAACGTTACAGAAGCTATTGACTGAAGGGAAGACGTGCACAGCATAAATCAAACAGATACATCGTATCCAACACACTTTTTGTATTCCAGCAGAGCTTGGAAAGAGAGCAGGAATAAAAACAATGCTTTCCTCGTCCTCCTCCAAAGCATTCCAGTCAAATTCTAATTTGCTGCTGCGTAATCAAAATCTCATTAATTGTAACATGCCATTTGACCCGACGAGACTTTGATTGTCCAACACACAAAATTCGTCAAACAAAGCAATGACGGATTTGACTTTGGGACCTTCCCTTTCTCGCTGATGAAAGAACACTCATTCTCTCGTAGCAAAAAAAAGTGTAAATCAAGATGGGAACTCTTTGATGTACGTACGTACAACTATTTGAGTGTATTTGTGTGGTAGTATACACACTTGTCCCCAAATAGGTTCAGTTCGTCGTAATAGCGTAGTCGACATGTGAGTGACAACTCTCAGACAAAGGAAAATCAATAAAGCGTGCAAGTTGCTTCAAATTATGGCCAAGTTGATGTCGATACAATCATGACTTGATGACAGAAGAGACGACATACATACAAAATACAAACATTTTTCCAGAGAGAAAAAATCCCCGATGAATTCGACGCATTTTATTCATCCATCCATCCACTTTCCACACAAATGGGATTAAGGCTTGCTACATGCTCCACGTATTTAATATACCAAAATAACTTTTAAAAAGACAAAAAAGTGTTCCTTCAAATATTTGTTTAGCATTAAAACGAAACCACCATCGACCAAGTTTTTAAGGATATGATAGCGCCTCATCTCACACGCCATCAAATCAACAACAAGTTTTCCCATCAAACAGCCACGATCCATGTTTGCTAACAAGGCAAAACGCTCTCTGGAGGTAGTCCAGCAGATTATCTGTAATTGATTGGTAATCTCAAAAAATACCCGAGCTTCTGGCTGTTTTTTTATATACTCACACTCGTCGTTGGAGGGAGCAGAATACTTTCGAGTTGAAGGACTAAAATGCACATTTTCCATACTAAAATTGGGAAGAATCAGTCAACTTAAGTTTCCAGTTCCAGCTTCATCCCAAAAAATATCTACAACGAACAATCTTCCTGGATAATAAGGAGGAGAATATCAACCACGTCATTGGATAAGTAAACTTGATATTAAGTCAAGTCAAGCTAAAACAATAGGATTTCTCCATTCTTCTTCCTCCTCCTCGTTGGAAGCAGATAACAGGAAAAACCATGTAACAAGTCTCGTTGGACATTCTTCTTTTTCCATCATCTTTAAATGGATATGGGAGAAATATGAATAGATTTAACAGAGTAAAGATGCCATCAGGCTCGGATTAGATGAAACGAGTAAGTCGAGTAGAGATATGATTTTTTATTCTTGTGCATAAAATATTTTGGATAGATATTATGTGCGCCCTACTTCATGAGATTGATGAGGGACACAAAACATACACGAACGCTTGCTTACACACCTCCCCGACCTCATGTTTATTTTCCGTATCTCCTCTCTTTTACCTTTCATTTCACTTTCAACAAGATTGTCACTCGAGAACCACTCAAGTCATGGTATAAAAAAGATGAACTTTCCTCTGTTGGTAGTAGCTCGTGTGCTCACGTACCTGAATGAATTTGATGAAAAGTTGTGTGTAAATCCCTTCTTGAATCAGCGTACTTGGCTTCATCCTTTCTCTTTTTATAAGAGGATCGATAAGTAAATATGTGTATCTGCCAAAGCAGGCATGTAAATTTTACACTCGGTTTATTTTACATAATAGTTTTTAAGGGAAGGAACCCATCCTCCAGATACGGAACGGATTTGCTTTGTTTGCTAGACTTTATGACGATGACAAAAAAACTTTCTTCTGGAATTATGCGTTTATTGTTCCAAGCTCAATGTAAATCGTTTTTCCCGTTCGGTAGGGAGAATCTGTTGAGTTTTGCTCGTTCTATTATATTCTCATGGGGAAAGGGAAGGATTTTCTGTGATTATTGAAAAAATACCAAAATAAAATCTAAGAAGGGAACAGGCAGCAGCTCTGATTATTATGTTGTCGTAACCTGTCGCCCCGTCCTGGGAGAAAGTTAACATTTTTCAACTATAAATACCCGGAGGAGCCCCAATTTGAGAATATGTTTGCCTTTGATTATTTATGCTAATCCTTGTACATAAATTGGTCCCCTAATTCGACCAGCAATTTATTGATCAGTAATTTTATGGCCATACGTCCATATATACACATTATGCTTTTAGTTGTGTTGTATGTTGCACTTGACTTGACATTCCTTTTCTAACAAAATCTATTTTAGCTGATACCCAAAATAAAATACCTTCTTATGACACATGTCAACCTGGATCACTTACATTATTTACATTGATGGTTATATTTTTTTGTATATTCCAGGACGACATGGAGCTGAGTCTTCTCCTCCCAATTCTGCTCGGTTCGTGTTCCCTTTTGCCGATTTTGAGCCCTGTGATTGCTCAATACACACTCTATTTGGATCGACCTCCGAAAGAGTAAGTCAGATCAATTTGCCGAGTCAATTATTTATTCTAGTTTCTGGAGAAGTTACGCGAAGCTCTATATTTATTGTTAATGTTTGAATGGAGAAAAGTAATAAAACATTGACTTTTTCTCATGAATTTTCTCTCTACTAACGTCATTGTAGAAAATCCTTTCCAGACAAAATTCTGGTGAATTTGTCTACTAATATTGTATTAGCCAAGTTATTCCACAAGCATATTTCTTTTGTTTTTATGGCAGAGTCAAACAAAGTAATTGTATGCCATTTAATTATTGATGGGATTTCACCAACATAGGTCAAAGTAGGAAAACACAAAAGAGAAAGTTTAAAATAATTCACAAATGTTATATTATGTAGTACTGTTGTAGTGCCAAAGGAAACTTTTCAAGAGCACATTAATTCTCTGGTGATGATGAATGTATGATTGTCTGAAAGGGAATTTTGAGGAATTCTTCAAGTTTTAACTCGCAACATTTTTTCCTTGATTTGTCACCAGAATTAACTCAGACCTGAGTGAAAAGGCCGCTTTGGATCATTTACTTAGCGGCAAACGGTACGACCGAAGACTGCTCCCGCCTAGCATAGGTAAGATTTATATTTTTTAAAACTATATATGCAAATGGAAGTGAGCTGCGACTGCGAAGCATATGTCAACTCATTAAAAATATATAAAAACACGAGTGTGTTTCCTCCCTCCTGTTTTCCCTTCTTTGTCTCTGGCTGTGAAGGAGAGAAATGAGTTTTCTCAGGTTAAATTACATCCTCTCTTCGAAGAGAAAACATTCATTCCCCGCTCATCCACTCTTGTGGAATGAGAGAATCTCGAGATTTTCACGGAGTAATTCCCAGGGCGGTTAAAAGGCAAGCAGGGGCTAGGGCCAAAAGTACAAAGGAAGAGGGAGCTCCTTTTTTGTTACTGCAGCATTTGATGGCGAGGATGAGGATGATGATGATGAGGATGAAACGTAAAATGACGCTATTTACACAAGCCCTTGTATACATGAGTATCCTGCACAAGAGTGGAGGAGCGAGGAGCATTTGTGTTTCTTTTTTGAAAAGGAAACAGTGAAAGCAGAATAACCTTTCTTTCGAATAGAAAGGAGGAGAAAATGAAGGTGCACTATGGTGCTATATGCACATCATCACGTCTATCTTGGTCCTTTCTTCAATTTATTTTTTTAGGAAGTGAAGTGCCTATACACTACCTCCGCCAATGCTAAAAATGAAATGTGCTCTCGTGAGTGTGTATTGCTCATCATCATCAGCATCATCATCATCATGAGCACAAGTATCATCATTAATTTAAACATTTCAGCTAGCTCTGGAGAGGGTCCGTAATAAAAAATTTTACTGATGAAGCAAAATGAGTGTGCTGCAAGTAAGGTCATTGTCGTATATAATTACAACAGGAGCTGGAATATGGTTGAGTATGAGCCACGTGAAACAGAGAGCAGCGCACATTTATGCATGAATATATTGAGCCAGGTAACAACGGAATGAAAAGCATGAATATGTTTTATAATTTATAATGTACGAGAATAGTAGTAGTGTAGCTCAGGTTCAGGTGCTATTTTCGGGTTGTACTACTCTCACAGAGAAGAATATTATGTAGAAGCATATTCACAAGAGGAAATTTTTCAATTCGCTATACGCGCACACCTGACAAGGATTGATGATGATTAAGTGGTAATAGCATAGATGAGGTACACATACACATCATGTGTATTCATCTTCTCTGATAAGTAAGAGTAGCTGCGTGATGATGATGATGATGATAATCACGGAGATATCATATTAACAACTTACAACTTGTTAGTATAAGTATACGCTTCTACTCTTACTCATATCTCTCCACTTGCCTCTGGACCTACGCGGAAGAAAAACTCATTTGGCTTGCATTACTGCATAAAATAAACTTTCATTATCAAATACTTTATTTTATGGCTGGTGATATGATGTTGGATACGGAATACATAAAGATTTACTTTTGCTCCCTTTCTTGTTTTTCAGATGCGCTATTCGTTAACGTCAGCGTTTTACTCCTCACTTTGGCTTCGCCGGATGAGTCATCATTGGTAAGCGAGAAGTATAATGTGTAGGAAGTAGGAAGAGCATGTTCCTTGCTGTAATACGCTTTTGATTTTAATGTCCTTCCAAAAGGAGCTACCTGTGATGTTGTCTATATGTTTTCACCTTTGTACAAACACGTACTCCTCAATGAAGAATCACAAGAGAGCAGAGTTCTCTTGTTCGTGCTCACGCTGATTTACGAAATTTTAAACGCCTCTCATTCTGTACTAAATTTTTTATTGCGGAGGTCGGCCCATGTATTTGGTTCATCCATTCCTTTTGTTATCCAGAGCTTCTTTCTATAAAAAAACGTCCAATCAAGACGGTATACCTGAAACGCGAAATCACGCTGAACATGAATGAGTGGCCTTGTTGAAAATCTCGTATTTTCGTATTCAAATTGTAAAGCAATAGGTAGAGCACAGAAGAATTGACGAATGTAATCAATTGGACTAACAATTTCTGAAAAACTGCGCTAATAATATATTCATGGATTTAAATAAATAATTCAAAATTGAATGGACGGTTAACTAGGCCTAATGTAAAGAAGAAATAACTAGGCCTACTCAATTTATTATTTCTTCTTTACATTTTAACACTTTCTTCTTCTTCGTCTTCTTCATTGTATCCTGCTCGAAGAGTTATGTGCGTCACACGAGAGAGAAGACGGAAGGAGTTGGGAAGGAGGATCATGAATAGATGAGCGATTTTTAAGTGAATATTATTGTGAGTCGTATTATTGTATATTATTGGAGAGAACATTACACGACACGTGTCCTCAATGTCAACTGACTTCCATTTAGATGTCTGAACAAATACAGACTTTATCCCCGTCGTTTTTTGATACATTTTTAACTTGCTTTTTCGTTTCGCCATTGAATCGTTTTTTGCTTCCTCTTTCCCACTCTCTCCAGCTCCAGTTCTTTTTTTTTGGTGTGGAATCCGGATAGAATGAGCTGAAAAAGGCCAATCCGCGGAGAAAAGGAGAGAGGAATAAAAAAGAAATGACTTTGAAAACGACATGTAGTGAGGACGCTGCTAGCATTCGAAATAAATGTTCACGACACCACTTGAGAGACGGCCCTTTTCCTCCTTCCTTTAGCCGACGATATTTCTTCACTTCACTTTGTGAAATTGTATGACCCTATACTAAACTAGATAGATATAGTATGACTTTTTTTTACTGTATTGCTCTGTCAGAGTATCCAAACCAGCAACCACACAGTTGAAATAGGGCCATGATCATTCATACAGTAGCCAGATGCCAAAAGAAATGTGGATGGGATGGTCTTTAAGTCACCAAGAATATTATTATTCCTTTTTCCTACTTCCCTACTTCTCCAGCCATATTTATTCCAATCGTAATCTTTCCGCTTTCCCTTTCGTCCACGTCGTTCCTTTCACTTTAATCCGGTGCTTACAAGTCTATATTCTTGAAATGACGAGCGTCTCGAGCGTGTCCTATCTATTATCATAGTTGTTCAAGCGTGACTCATCCTTGCCACTGGTTTACTTACATTCCTTTTAAGACTCGAAGCAGAATGTCTTTCCCCTTTTATCATCTCGGTTTTGTATTGTTAATATTCAGTTCCTGTACATGTCACTCTGTGTTCACGCACACAGATATAGTACAGATACAAGCACGCACATATGTGTCCTTCGAAAACGTTTCCCGTTGCTCAAAAACTTTCTCTGGAGATCACGAAATGGAGAGAGGATATCATTGAAAAGCTGTTTAACAGAATCTGTGAGGCGTGTAAGCCACGATTTGCCTATGCATTCATATACCTCTGTCGAGACGATGTCGTGATTTACAAAAGGCGCTCATTTCATGTGTAATGCGCGGAACGCAAAAGAAGATGAAAATTTTAATCATTGAGACAACATTTGAGGTTCCCCAGTATTAGTCTAAAATATTGTTGAAGTAATTTAAATCACTGCTCGATAATACGCCCATTACAGCCTCAATGAATGAAAGAATAATAGTTCGGGGGTGAATGGATTGGGTTGTTAAAAAGAATAGAGAGATTGTTGAAGAAAATGTATTGAAACATTGAAAGACGAGATAGGTTGATCTGAACAGAGGAGGCCGCGAGCGAATAAAGAAAAGAAAGAAGCATGTCATTTGTTGATCCGCTGCCGGTTCGTTGTTGAAACGTGAGAAGAGAGAAAGCTTGTTTACTAGACCGAGAGGTATTTGTCGGTTAATAATGGCGAGATATGTGTTTATCTCTATAATGAGAATGTATACAGTGGAGAAGTGGAAGTCCCTTCTCCTTTTGTGAAGTGAAGAAGAGAGGGAAACCTTTGGTAGCTGTTTTTGAAACTACTTCTCTCCACAAAAGAGAAAGAAAAGAGGAGGATTCAATATAAAGCCTTTCTAAATCTCGAGTTCTGAGGAGAGCGGATAGGTACAAGTTTTTCGGGACGGAGAGCAATCAGCATAATAAGATGAACAGATGCCACATATCACACCACTCCTCTCTCTCTCTCTCAACTTTCCGACGAAAGAATCACACTCAAGCACCTGTTAAGCCCTTTCATGCCAAGAAGTAAATCCCAAAGCTGTGTGTGTGCTGTTGCTGTTGAGTGAAGAATGACAGTGTTCCGCATGGTTCCGGTTGCTTAAAGGGCGTAGTAAACATAGTAAATACAGTAGTAACCGTAAAAGCCCGCCGCCGCCACACCACACCACCACCATCTCGACTTTACTGCTTTCTCCAAGAGTGAAAGTTGTTGACAGTTTTGCGGGAGGAGTTGAAGCGAGTGAGAAACCTCACAAATGTTCCGTGTACATTGTGCGTTTGTTTTGCTAAGCGGCGTAAAGATTTAATAAAGGGTCTCAACAGGAAACCTCTCGTCGGATTCATTTCTCCGGCACCGACACCGATATGTCTGCAAAGCCCTCTGTAAGTAGGTTAAAAATAGGTAATTCCATTAAAAGGATTATTTCGAGGAAGAATGTCTACGATTAATGGAGAGAGGCGTCTAATAACATTATAGTTTTGCGTTATGAAAAAATGTTATTGTCTCGAAATAAACCAAAAGTAATTAGTACACAAATGAGCATTTTATTTTTGAGTTGAGTGGTTAGAGATCAAATTATAAAAGCTAATGCTACAGCTAATATATGCTAGATTCTTTGTGGATATATCTGCACGTGGGCTAAGCTAACTTGCTATATGGATTCTTTCTTGTTTTCTTTTCCTCCCACAGAAATATGAGGTGGAGTTCCTCATGCATCTCATGTGGTTTGATGCTCGACTCCGACATATAATCATCAACTCAACATCCCCACCGCCCGTCTACTCTCCCGACATCCACGAAGCAATCCCAATGCGAACAAATCCTCAAAGAAGAGAATATCTGGATGCTCTTCATCACTGGGGACGTGTGTGGGTTCCTGATGTCTACTTTGTCAAACATGGTGACTTCAGAGCCAACCTCGACCCTGTCAATGTAGCCTTGCGGATTTTCCCTAATGGCACCGTCAGCTTCACGACGAGGTAAAGCATTTGCAAAAGAATGTGTATACAACTACCCTGCTTCTACTTCTACTTTCATTCAACAAACTGTATTTTTATATATTTTATCAATGTGAACTTCATACATGCCAGCATACGTCTTCCTTCAATACATTCCGGTCGAAAAGAGCAAACTGATTACACAAACAAGGAAACATATCGTATTCCCCTTTTTACTATGTGACCTGGCGGCCACAACTCGAAATCTTGAGTTTTGGTTCAAAGGAAGAAAAAAATTGCTTCTCTAGGTTTAGTTAATATTCACAGAGTACTACACTCTTGTGTAATATACGGGGCACATCTTTTACCTCTTATGTCCTCCACTCCAAAAAATAAATTCCAACATGGTCCAACCTTTTTTTGTCAAGGCTTCTTCTTGTGAAAGGAAAGTAGAAAAAATAATATATGGTAAGGAGCTGCTTAAGGTAACAAGGTTTTAAGAGAGTACTTCACGTTCACGTTCCCATACTTATGCTTTTGTGACCGCCTATACCTTCAACAGTAGTCCTTTGGCCGCACTGTCATTTCCCATTTTTCTGGTCAGAGAGAGAGAGAGAGAGCGAGAGAGAGAGAGAGAGAGAGAAACATAGGGAAAAGGACGAAGGAGTGAAACCTCGTTACAAGGTAATGGGTATTGCATACAGAATCTTGTTGTCGGTAATGGGCAACCAAAGAAAGAAAGTTGGAGTATTTTTTCCTTGATATCGTAACTCGATGGTCCGGCAATTCCCAAGTGCCCATAAAAGGGAACAAGAGGAAGGGAAAAGTGCTAGTTGAAAAACAAAAACCTTGTGTGTGTCTATATATATTCAGGATACTAGTTCCGGAGTGGATACTAGCTGCTTTCCCAAGCTTTCACCTGGAGGATTGAGACTAGCCTGTATTTTCATAGAGTATATATATTGCATTATTCTCGTCCTCCGCCCTCCCATTAGAGTCTTATATTTGAGTAGGAGCTCACCACCTTCCTAATTCAACAGCTTTTTCCACCCTTAATAATGCAGTAATGAGTTGTATGAACGTAGAGCCAAACCCACCACCACCACCACTTGAATATCATGAATAATAATATTTTTCGGGGGAACAGCACCAAAAAAAACAACATTCAGCTATGGTGGGTGAGGTAATGAAAAGTGAAGTAGTAGCCTAGTCGCACAGTAGTGGCCACTCCCTCTTCTCTTGAAGATGCCCTCTCCTCAAAAGCTGGAAATGTGGTTTACTCTGGAATATATCATTTTGTGGCTTTCTCCTCTCTCTCTCTCTCATCCTGCCCCACTGCACCTGGAAAAACTTGACTTTTTAATGTGCACTTAAATACATTATGAGTATAATATAGAGAGTTTGCTGGGGCGTAAAAAAACATGTCGACGAGAGCGTACACAAAAACGTTCGTTGAATTACTTGTTCTCAGAAGAAAAAAACTTTTTGGCACTGTGAAGTGAACAGGGTCATTTTCCACGTGTGTACATTATTCAAATTTCCCATGATGCTCTCTCGGTGAGAGAGAGAATAAAGTTCACACAAAATGTTCTCTCTACGACTGCATTCTTCTCGAACGTTGCGAAAGTGCAGTTAATTTAACGAGGCATTAGGAGAGGTAAACTTACGAGGAAAACAGGCGGCTTCTGATGATGAAAATTTAAAAAATAAGACCATCATCATGATATTTTCTCCATCCTCGTCACAATCATGATGACTATGGAGAACATTAAAAACCAGCACTCTGCCAGAATAAAAATAACACAATTTTTTCTATATTTTCCCTTCCACGTTCTCTCTCGCTGGCTTTCACTTTCATAGACCGGGTGTAAATATGTGGAGGATTTCGCGTCATCTGGGGGTTTAAAAAACCATATATAAACTTCCACCATGGAATTCTCTTTTTTATTGTTTGCTTCTGGAAAACATACGTGTTTTACTTTCCTCGTGTGCATTGCAACCGCGCTCAAATATGTGCGTATTTCGGGATGCAACAAGGATGAATGCTGGCGGAGAGCGTAAGACTAAGACATCTGCGGAAAGTGAAGTTGTGGATTTTTTTTATAAAAAAAAGTGGTGGCTCGTTGGTAGCCATTATATGTCCGGAGGTATTTGCCAGGTTGTTCGGTTGGATGGAGAAAACATAATAATATGCTCTCCTCTATATGCTTTCCCAGCGTGGTCAAACTGCAAAGAAATATACGCAAAGAATACGTATACGTTTTACCTTGTACACACATGCCGACATGTCTCGATTATACTGTAAAAACTTTTATCTTATAACTTCTATTCAATTTAGCTGAGAAAGACAGATCATTTAGTGAAGTTGTAAAAAGAAGGACTTGTACAAGTCCACATTGTATTCGAAAGAGGACTTCTTCGGGGCGTGTGTAAGTTGTGTTGGGACTGTACACGTTACACCAACTTTTAGTCGACTTTGCTGTTACTCCCTTAGTTTGGAAATAAGCAGTATGGTTTACAAGATGGAGAGAGAGAGAGTTGATACGAAACATGTGAAAATTTGTGTAAGGCGGAGATGATATGTAAAAATATGTGAGGAAATATACCGTCCCACAGAAAAAACTATTCCCATTCATGCAGCACCAGTGAAGTGCAGAACCCATAAACAATAGAGTTTTTACTTTACTCAAAAGAAAGGGGGAAACAAGTATGCATCTTCATTTTCGTTCATAAATCTTGAAGGAATATATTAGCTTTTTGCACACCCTCTCCCAACTTCCTTCCTCACTTTCTCACTTGACTGTCATCGCACAAGGAGTGAAAGACAGTGGGAGAAACACCACCAGACAAAACCACTCATCATGACCAAACGTGCACACACACACACACACACACACACAGACATGCAATCCTTACACAAACTTTGTAAACATTGGAGCCACAAGCAGAAGAGAAAGCGGAAGAGAGAAAGTGCATATGGTATGTTGGATGATGAAAATTCTCAGAGAGAGAGAGAGCAAAAAAAACTTGCAAACTATTTGTTTCATGCTCGCTCATAGCATGCTTTCACTTTTTTGTCTTGAACTTTTACCGCAACGTGGGGGAGAATGACGGCACCAAGCCGAGATCTTGACAGACGTTTTCTCCACGAAGAAAATTGTATTAATATCAATACGCGCGGATGGCCGCCTATCTGGTTCGGGTTAATCGCGTGAACTGTGGCAATTCCACAATTGGAAACGACTTTAAAAGGTAATGGCTTTTCAAATGGTCAGGTGGACACGCGGACACCACAAACCCATATCGGTAGTAACATATGCCACCCAATATAAACCCACGAAGTTGAAGAGAGAAATAGTCAGCTCTTTAAGATCGACGTAAGCACTTTGACCATCATCGTCAGTCTATAAAGGAGAATCAAGTTGCTCCATAAAATCACTCTCTCCACTGAACCCTTTAATTTTCATGTAGTCAAAGGGGAAAGATGACAGAAAACAGTTATTCTCGCTTCGTAGAGTAAAGAGAAAGGAGGGACGCAAGCAAAGGGAATCAAGAGTCGCATAAGAAGAAGAAGAGGACCATGATGATGACATACTAAAACTTGAGAGAAAATCTTGCGAGCGTAAAAGAGAGTGAAAAGCAAGGCCACAAGGAACAAAGTATAGTAGCCAGTCAAGTAAACAACTGCACATAGCCTTTCTCCATTTCTCTGTTTCGGGTTCAGAAGAAGAGTCCCGTCCCCGACTCTCGATCTCTCCCTTTGAATAACGCGAGTGAGCATATGAATGTATAAAAAAGGTATCAACCACTTTTTTATGAATAGTCTTTCGTACAATAACGAGCTCGTGGGTTTCTCTTTTCTCTCTTGAAGGCTCTTCGTGTTCCTCTTCATTTCCTTCTGCAACTTCGGTTGACTTCTTGCCGAATGATGCGTTTGCCCATAGTCGTGAGCCGAAACAGTACACTTTATTAAAGATTGGAGTCCAATTTTACAATTTTCCGGGTCGTGTGGGCATAAGTACGAAAGTGTCCATGCTGGAAGTCTTCAGATGGCGATATGCTTAAAGTAAAATTGGTGAATGTTGAATGAACTATGACTCACGGTATTAGTGTGTACACTCTGCGCACATGCTGGAGCATTTATCGAAAAGTGCATCCCACAACCCTATCTACCATTTATTTTGTCCCGTACCACCTTTATTTAAATTATGAATGGCGTTGAGATTTAAAATTTTGATAGGTGAATTTGTATGGAAAATTAAATAATCCTTGATTGCTACCAATTCTGTGATCTAATTGGTAGTTCCAATATCTGTTGCACAATTTTTGTAATATTTTTTTTGAGTCGACTCATATTTATACTTCATTAATGACGAAAAGTAGCAAATAGCCTTGCAAATATCATGCACCATCCTATATTTGTATAGTTCTGCGATGCTGTTTTTCTGACGAGGCTTCTGTATTATATTCATCAATTTGACTGCGTTAGTGAAAACGGTCTATTCTCAAGTGTCTATTCGCATCTTTGTATGCAGAGTTTATCAAGTGTGCCTTGCACAAAGCTTAAGCACACTCAAAAGGTCTGAGGGCAATCCCACATCAGACGCTTTTAAGTACGGCACGTACTTGTCCAGTTATGAATTACTAAGGTTCGGCACAGCACACATTTATCACTGCTCGCTGGTCCGCAGAGGACAATAATGCTCATGCACTTCCCATCTAGAGCCTACAATTCATTTTCCATTTCAAACAGAGTGCAGACGAAAAACATTTTCCTTTGGAAAATTCCTTGAAAAGAGGGAGATGAGTTTGACTTCATTCAGAAACTTCAACAGCATAAAGTGTGTGAACAGATATGTCGTTAAGTGTACAGGTCCGAAGAAGCATGACGCGAATATTTGTTGTTGGTCATTTTGACACGAGTTATATGAAAAATGACTTGCTAAAGTGTGCAGAGATATATGGAACAGCGAGTGCAACAATGTCTTCTCTTTTTTTCACAGGCGCCATCTCATCCTTTCGTGTCAAGGGGACTTAGACATCTTTCCGTTCGATGATCCCAAGTGTACTTTCTCCGTCGAAAGTAGTAAGTTTTTTTTACCTCAAAGTCTAGACACTCCCACCCATAATACGTAATCGAAAATTAAGAATTTATTAGCGAGCCATGTGTTATTCCATTACTTCTTCTTCTTTGCAGTATCGCATGAAAAAGACGCACTCGAGTTTCGCTGGCAAACGGATGCTGGCGTGCTGAGAAAGTCGCCGAACCTCACATTTCTCAACGCCTACTTGGCCCAGAATGAAACAAGCTACTGCGAGTCATCACATTGGAGAGGTAAGAACAATATTTATTTTCATGAATGAATCAGGGGAAGCCTAGCTATACTTATTCAAGTGTGTGCCATTCACCAGAACTCCTTCCAAAAACTCGTTATATATACGAACAAGAGCAAATAATATATCTAATTAGATCAATCGCACTGGAAAATTACTTAACTCACTTATACTTCACAAATGAGACGTTCATGGACTAATTTATGACTGGGAAAGCAAGAAAAGGAAACATGCTTTTGCTGATGTTCTCGTGTAAACTCACAAAGATATTATTATTGTGGGTTTTGCTCCCACCTTAACTTGAGTATAACGGGCATCCAGAGTGGCACACGCATCTTCATGTTGCATTATTAGGTACATAAATGATTTGAGCAAACTTTTGCTGGCCACGCTGAGAGAAGAGGAAAGAAAGTGAGAGAGAAAGTTGAGTTGTGACGTCAGAAAAGCTTTCTCTCTCTCTCGCTCACACCAACGGAAAAAACGTGGAAAGCTTTTCTCCACACGATAACATCTTCGCGTCAGCGTTTCCCTTTCCGCAGAAAGACAGGATGCTGGAACACGATAAGGAGAGTGCAATTCATCATTCTTCCTTGGCTCTGTTCTCTCTCTCCCTTTTTCGGTGAATGCCACAACGACTACAACTGATCCTTATCGTGCTACGCCGTGAGAATTTGTCATTTTCAAGGGTGAAAAATGGGCTGCACCACAAGAGCTCCTACAATCACAATCGCATCATATACATTTGATATACAAGGTACACTCTCAGACCACACACGTGTTTAGGTGCATCGATGCTCTAAGAATTGAAAAGGAAAGCGGAAGGCACTGTCCAGAGAAATGGATGGAGTACGAAATGATATAGCGTGTTTGTTTTATTTTGTACGTCTTGTAATGTTGGCAATTTTAGAAACCTGCTGTTTTCATTATATAAAATTCACACGGGAAAGAGAAAGGTTGAAGGTATGGTCTTAGAATAGAATAATGCATTGTTATCATCATCGTCATGATTTTCCACTCGATGCACTTTCCCTTCTGGCCAATCAAACTAATATCTCTAATCCCATGATGCATTATATAAGTTCAGACGACTTCCGTTTTTGCAGTAGACTAAATTTGTAAATGTCTGTTTGTTACTTTTGTAGGAAATTATAGCTGCCTAAAAGTTGACTTGATTTTCACGAGAGATCGAGCATTCTACTTTACAACTGTTTTCATTCCTGACATTATTTTGGTCACTTCGTCCTTCATTACGTTTTGGCTTGAATGGAACGCTGTGCCAGCCCGTGTAATGCTGGGAGTAACTACAATGCTCAACTTTTTCACAACAAGGTAACTTGTGCTAGCCTTCTTTTCTCCTTTCTCCTTTCTCATATATTGATTTTTATCAAATGAATCTTTCAAGGTGCTCGTCACCTCTCTCCTCAATTGCTTTGTAAACAAAAGTTGACCAAAAAATATGAAGGTGTATTCAGGAAAGATGAAATAGTAAACCCCACGACCAGTATCTTATAACATTTTTGTTTTGAATGTTATTTTTTCTACAATGCAGCAATGGATTCAGATCAACTTTACCAGTTGTCTCCGACTTACACGCAATGAATACCTGGGACGGATTCTCAATGTTTTTCATTTATGCTTCCCTTCTCGAGTTTGTCTTTGTCAACTACATTGGGAGAAAGCGGCCGAGAAGACCTATCGAGTTCACAGGACCACCTCAACCTGGAGGACCTGTAAGTTCAAATGACATTAATCTCCAACCTGATAATACCTCCTGATTACGGAAAAGTGGCAATTATTTAAAAGGTTTCACATATATGAACTTTTTTCGTTGAGTACAACTCGGAGGGAGCTCAATATCAAAACATTTCAGAATAAAATTCATTTATTAATCCAGTTTACATATCAAGGGCATGTGTACACAGTGTTGAGCAACTTTACGTCAAAGCCAAAATAATGCCACACATACGAACACAGGAAACACATATAAAAAGTGGGGAAAGATACACATTTTCAGATCATGCTTTTATTATTCGCACACCACACACAACACACATGCAATATGTATGCTATATGCCCATGTACACAGACTAATGAGTAAATGACTGGCTCATCATCATTGTTTGTCCTGCACATCATCAACTTTAATTCGAATTGTGTGAAACTGTTGTTGCAGCGTGTGAAAATAGAAGATAATCAAGCGACCACACCTGTAGGAGCACCTTCGCCACCGGGTAGCAATCAAAGGACAGAAATTGTTGCCTGCACTGCCTGTAGTTCGTCCCCATGCACTCATCCTGCTAATAACGGCTGTGCCACTCCACAAGTAATAACAATCACAAACTTCTTTATTAACATCACACTCGTTCAGTTTGTGTATGTTTTGTGTTCGTGTGATCATATATATAACCCTTCATTTCACATTTGAAAGCCATCAAGATATACGATGAATGTGGAGAAAGTGATATGGTTTTCTAAATTTTCACTGCAACATATAATGCTTTCACTTTTATTAAAACGTGTACTTCAACATGGTGTAAATACGCACCAAAAATTTGCACTTTTTAACGTTCAAAAATTCTGTTTACTTGGACTGTTTTGGATCCTATGAATATCGTTACTGCACACAAATTAATTTTCTTTTACAATACAATTTCTCTAACGTTTTTCTTCCCCAATTTGTCTTCCACTGTTTCAAGGTTTTATGACACGTACGCTTTTCACAAAATTGCACACTCGACTAAACTTTCCCAAAAGTGAAAGTAAAGAGAAAGTATGAAGGACATGCTTGTAAACCTTCAAGATTTTTGTCAATGTAACCTAAACGTTTTTACACCTTGTATGTATTTTGATATCAGAAATGGACGAAATTCTTTCTATAAAAATGTGATGAATGAATACGGATATTTGTGAGTATTGAGTATATATTACGAATAATTGTAGATGATTATATAGTTCATCAAAGTTGGTAGGATTGATCGTAATGAGTATATATATCTCCTTAAATCCAATGGATTGCTAAATACGGGAATATATTTTTATTTGAAATCTTTTTCAGATGCGAAGACGAATAATTGAGAACCCGATCCGGGTCGCGAAGACCATCGACGTTGTCTCAAGAATTGTGTTTCCCATCGCATACGCCATATTCCTCATCTTTTTCTTTGTGAAACATAAAGCGTTTGTTTGAGTTCTAAAAGACATGCTCATTCAGGAGATTGCTTCAAAAACTACGTCAACCTCATCACTAGCGATAACGATAGTACTAACGACGTCCATGTGTATTTTATGCAATCACGCTACCAAAATACTACTCGGGCTCTGAATCCAACTTCTGATATTAATTAATAATTTCACAAAAAAATATATGATATGGGAGAGACATGAATTCCATGTTAGGACAAACCTTAGTAAAACAAATATTGAACATTTTCTATTCCTAGATTATAAGCGCAAGCGCATTGTTTGATTATAAGAACACAAAACCTCACCAATCACAATATCCCTTAAATCATCCAAGTTATTACATGTATAGTAAGTAAGAGAACACATACAACTTCCGTTTCCAAAAGCGGATGTCAGATATTATATTACCGAATTTGCTAGACAGGAACCGAATTCATTAGAAATTACAGAGAAAAAACACTCAGCAAAAAATTCAAAACCCTTTGCTCGATACGTGCAGCTCACGAGTACCTATCACACAGATTAGGATGCTTCTATATATTTTCAGATTTTTTGCTTGGTTCATTCCTTAAAATGCTAAATCATTTTCACATTATTTGTCAATTGGTGAAAGAAAGCAAAAATTAGCGCTAAACAAGCATTGAAGCACTCCAAGATGCATTAACGAGCATTGTACTACATCCTTTTGTCTGGGAAAGCAGGTTACTTCGGTAAAAAGTCCGTTTCCGTTGCACATTTTAAACGAAATCATTTAAAGAGATTCGCATATTATATGACTGCATGTCCTCGCATAAGAATACTACTAAACTGTAATACAACTCCAACACTAAAAGAACGCATCTTGTATACTTACAATACAATTTTACGATTAATACAATTTACTATAGCCGCAAACAGACTTTATGATATAGAGAGAAGCGTTATCCTCGCATGCTAAATCCAATGATTATTGTGATATACAAGTTTTAACGATCCTACCATGTCTAGCAATGCTGCATAATATATAACTATATTTATATAATTAAGACCACACGAACCACACTCGCTCTCTAACCGTGATTTTCCAGTGAAAACAATTTCGGATGGGGAGAGATTCGATATTTTCCACAAGGTAATATGAAAGAAATACAAATACATACATAAAAATATGTAGCCGTAAATTAAATAGTTATTGGTAGTATGGGATATGCGCAATACAGTTTGATTTAGCAACAAAATGCCAAAAAATCTAGGGTAGAATCGAACTGGTAGAATAGGAGAGAATAGGTCATGTCGTCATTTTAGTTGGTTGCGTACGTGGAATTCTCTATCCAAATCCCTCCTACACCTAAACTGAAACTGAAAGCTGCACCAAGTTAATGATATTCCAGATAATGCCAGCAGGAGTTTGCGATGGAAGGTTATTTAGTTGCAAGCATGTTTAAATTATATTGGTCACCCAATCGCGCACACACATTTCTCTATTCGTAAATCTGTTGTAAGTATATATATTCCATTCCAAGATCCAATTCCAACCCTGAAATTGGATATTATCGCAAAAGAATTTCCAAATTTGATACTGTACATTTAAATGCAAAAACCCTTATGTTCGGATTTGATGAAAATTCGGAGTATACATCAATATATAATGGATACTACCTATTTATGTATTTATATAAAATCTGAAATATCAGTTGGTCCAAAAGTCGCCTTCTACATTAAATATAAATGCATGCCATATGTATATGATGGGAAAAAGTATTAAATCATCTTCACTTCACACTTGGAAAAAGAGAACCTTTGAAAAATGCACCTTCAAACGCTTTCACTTGTAACACAAGCCTCATCAAAAGTTTGCTTACAAAATTTAAACTTTAAGCCTCACGTACCCTTTTGCAACGATCAAATTATAAATTAATTATAGACATTCGCACGTGCTCTTGAAACTTGAAGCTTGTCATCAAAATGGATATATAAAAAATGAATTATTGCACGCTAAATATAAGCTTCTATTATGGCATACATTTAAGTACTTACATATATTTATAGTTTTTTATCATTATTTGCTTCCAGGTTATAACATAAATTTGATGTGAAATTAAGGCTACCTCTCTTTCTTCGTATATACATTCCTTTTTGGTATTTCATGAAAACTGAGATTTAGGTTGGAAGGTTGAGAAACTGGTGACGGATCAGAATAGCCTTCGATTATAGAATTCATCCAACTTTTCTAGGCACGTGCATGTTCACCAAAACTCATTCTTTAATCCCAAATATCAGTCTAATCACTCAGCACTTAATTTGAAAGTCAGAATTCAGAGCATCAGAAGTTATTTAGGCAAGGACAATGAGAAGAGCAATGTTTCAAGATAGACAGGTAAAACGTTATTTCGAATGTGTTCTGAGTTTCTAAAAAATGCATCTGAAACGATATTTGTACTTTAAAATATTCGTCCCGTTTTGAGAACAAGTTTATATGGGTTGGTGAAAAGGGCTTGACGAGAGTAGTTTTTGTAACTCAAGGTATTAGTTGTCCACACGTTCCTTCACCTGAAACAATTCACGGTACATAGGTAAAACAAAGAATTATCTTAAATTAGATAAAGGCCTTCATTATGAGAAATCAGACAGATAACGAATATCCAAAGATGCATTTTGAATTTTGAAAGTGCATAAAGTATCCTCACGACTGTGCATTACATGGGTAAGTTGTAAGTTTGTATATGATAAATAGCTCTTTCCCCAACAAAACCCAACTCAATTTGCTTCTATAAGATTTCATCTCAAATTTGTATAATGCGTTCATATGCATAATAAAGCAACACAAGATATAACGTCTTTACAAATAAGTGGGTGGGATGAAATTTGATGAGGAAATTTGTTAAATGAAGGAGTTTAGATTTTGACTTCTACTCAAAAGTGGAGGAATGGGAAACGATTGCATGTGATGTGTCATATTTCATATACATGCCATCATTTTGATAATATACATGTACATATACGGTTGAGTTGTACCTGCATTCTATCGATGAAATAAATATGTATTTAGTTTTAAAAAACTGAAGGGCTTCAACACAAATATCTTCACAACAAACTCAAAATCTCAACTTACTCCATTTAGCCAAATGGGAACAGAAACTTCATCTCACTCCAACAATTTGCAATTTATAGGACGACTAAAGTAAGTAACCACTCCAAGAATTTCTAATTCTGAAATTCGTGAAAGAAAATAGTGAGACGGAGAAAATATTCATTGGTGCTTCGAGGAGTAGAGATCCACAACATATAATATGGTACAGCTATAAACTTTTCTCCAGATCTTCATTAAGATTAATCAATCGAACCTAGCTAAACAAGAGTGCTACAGAATGTAATAGTAATCGAACTACATAATTAAATTAATATATTCGTAATAATATATTGTGCAAAGTAGTATATGAAGGACACATTATGACATTATATTATTACCAAAAATTTGTCACAGATTCATCAAATAAATAAATAAACGGAAGCATTCCAAGGTTCAAAGTATTCAATTATTACCATTTTAATGTGTTTTAATATTCGTTCTAATTCGGTGATTACGCTGACTAACCTACAACCTAGAATCGTATTACGCCTATTAGGTAATTCTTACATCGAAATGTGAATTCAAGGATTGGAATTCAAATTAAAATATGAGCATACATACGTACAACCGCTGATTCTGAGAGCATTATTAAATATTACACAGGCACATTGTCAAAACCAAATCCCGATTGTATTATGTGATTTTGTCTACCGGTACTGTTGCAATTGTAGGGGTTATTTGGTTACCCGACGATTTTATTGGACGGAGAATCGTAACCTACTCAAAACTTTTTATGAATACGTAGCGAGACTTTAGCTATGTTGGAATACCGGCCAATATTAATGAATTCAAATACAACGGATTTTTTACAGGAATTCCATTCCATTCCTTGGATTTGTTCCCCTTTTCGTCCTGGATTATTACCGTTGCATCTTCACGATCCGGAACCACTTCCCCTCCACCTGCTAACGCCAGTCGTTTATACGCTTCTAGTCTTTCTGGGGGGTAATTCAATATACAAAATTTCATTCCAAACATAGGTCCTTGAGTTCTACCCTCTATCCGAGCTTTGAGCCACTGGAAACTGGCGTTGGCTAATTCATATTCCTTCTGCTGTGTTATGTTGCCTCCATGCCACAAAAAATCCTGTTCGATCTAATCAAAAGTAAGTTTTAAGATCATTTTCGCCCAAAAATTAAAAAACTAAACCATTAGTAAGTATCTAAGTATTGCTTACTGGAAGGAAACGGCCTGCACTCTCCGAACTTTGAAGGTATTGCATCTTAAGAACGAATTTCCCTGATGCGATACACCCAAGAAGCTTTTCGCTACGAATGAGAGAAGTTGTTAGTAACGCAAAAGAGGTTGAATCAAAGCACACCACTGATGACACTTTCCCACCCAGGTTCTCAATTAACGCAGTTGCTTCTGCTTTCTCCTTGTCACTCATCGATGAAAGCATGAAAACAGGAGCATTTACCACTTCAATTGGAAACGCTTGTTTTGCCTTGGCCGTTTTCTTGGATGATTTCGCTTTCGTGTCTCCTACTTGAATTGGCTGATGTCCAATAGGAACATTATCTCGGGTTTTACTCTGACTCCTGGTCCGTCTTGAAGAAGGAGCAACACTGCTAGTTTTCTGCGCTCGACTTGAACGAGTTTTTGGTTCTCGGGCCGTGTCTTCTTCAGGCTCAGGTTTGGATTCAGGTTGTACGACTACCAGTGGTTTCGAACCAGCTTTCTTGACGGTTGACATTTTTTCTTTGCGGCTGCTATCTTCTCCCCAGGAAAGATGGGGTTGTTCCATCGCCTCGAAATCATCATTGTCGTCATTTGTCGGCAGTAAATTTTTAGCAGAATCTGCGGATCTACGCTCTTTAAAACCATCCAAGCAAAATTCAGTAAACAATATTCAAGTCTGAAATTCCTTAAATAATTACAGCATAATTATTTAAGCTGTTAGAATAACTTGGTTTCGTACTTATTGGTGACAGGTTCCCCTTTTCACTTTGGTCGGCTTGATTCTGAGCAAGTAGATTGGAAAGAGCTTGCATTCTATCAGACTTTCTTGGGGACACCGTTGGCGATTGCTTTTCGTTCTGAATATCGGCCGGGAGATTATTTTCATTTGGAGATTTTGATTTAATGTCATCTTCACCGTTAAGGTCATTATCGTCTTCTGAGGACTTCCTGGGACGTTTAGCGGTGTTCGTTTCATTATACTCTTCCGGCGATCCATCTGATGGTCGTTTACTTACAAGCTTTCTAATACCAGGAGCTGGGTCGCCATTAAATTCGTTCTGTGAAACGCTGGACATCCCTTGCTTTAAGTACGTACAAAAATTCAAACGAAAACAGTAACAAACGAATATTTTATTACATGCAAGTAAGGAATTAACTGTATACAAACAGTAACACAGAGGCCGTCTTACCGAACGCCTGTTGAGTGCTGCAACTTTCCTTAAGGTTTGTGCACCTCCAGATTTCGGAGTTGAAGTAACTGGTGGAGATCCATGATGTGAGGGGGAAGAAAATGAACCAAAGGTGTCATTCGGATGTTTTTCTTGATAAGCAACATTGAATTTTTTAATTAATTCACTAAGTGGTGTTGAAGTGGGTTGTCGCAGAGGAATTTTTCCCACGACAGGCGATAATTTCAATACCACTTCCAACTGTTCTTTTATTGCTCTGGACTCGTGGCGTGGATAATCCATGATCAGCGGTGAATCGGGATTTGGATTACAAAGCCGCGCGTCTTCTGAAGGTGTAAATGAAGAATAATCATTTAAGTCTATTCCTCTTGCTTTTATCTCATCCATAAAACGTTGGAAACTTTCATCAGAGTACGGGTCCTTTGCCTTCATTTCCGCAATTTTTCGAATATGTTCCTCATCAGATGAGCAATCTCCGTCTACTAGTGCAGCCCCGTCATTGGCATTTGCACCCGATAAATTCAAAGATATATTATTGCCCTTCTTTGAAGTTGAAGGAACAGGAGAGTCATCCTGTGCAAGTGCTGTGGCAATTGCCCGACGAGTTGGCATTTCGTTTTCTTCTGGATTTTCTTTCGGACGAGGTTTGGCGAATTTTGAACTAGAAGCTTTTTCAACGTCGGGTTTGTCTGGCTCGGGCGTTCTATTCCTACCCTTTATAACGCATTTAGGTTCTCCCTTCGCGGTGGAAGGAGGATAAACACTTCTAATGCTGTTATTTTCCTTGGACTGCTTCGAGAATTTGTTATTCATGGTTCGGCGGCGTGGTGTCGGCATAAAAACAGTTGGTTCAGAAGTATTTTGTTTTTCCGGGTTGAAACGGTCCTCCGGCAACTTCACTCTCTGACTGAATGATTCGACGACCCATTCAGCGACGATTACTGGAACGCCCCATCTTTTCGCTGCTTTCGCTTTATCTGTGTCCATTGTTTTGCATATCAAATGAGTGGAGCGCAAGTTCTTTTTATCTGTTGAATCTTTTTTCGCAAATACATCTTGAAACCTAAACAAGGACAATATAAATTGTTGAAAATATTTTGCGGATTTCGATTAAATGTATAACTGTTCAGTATGAAATCTATTTGTAAGCCATCTTTCGTACCTTCCGTCCATGGCCTTTATTAACTCTATTAAATATTCCCTCTCCGAAGGCGAATATTGGCTGATGGCTACAACAACATCCTGAAAAAATGTATCGGCCTTCTTAACGGCTCCCATTGGAAAGTAGTGAAACGAATTCGGAATGTCTAGGGAGCCCAACTCAACGCAATCGAACTGAAATGATACAAGTTGTCCGTGTTTTATAATTAGCCAGCAATTATATTTATATTATAAAGTTAGGTCAATGAACGCTAATTACCAGCCAATATTTCGTATAAGCTTTCTCAGATTTCTCCTTGTCCACTGAGTTGCAAACGGGTGGAAGAATTGAAACGTCTGCATTCCCCTGCGTAAGAGTACCTGTATGTTCTATGATGATCCCATTTACAAACTCTCGCTCTTCGTCATCATTAATATGAACTTTGAACGTAATTCCATCAAGCAGTCCGCCGGATGATTCCTCGTTCTGCATCGTAGGATTATAAGACGTGTTAGCTGATACAGCATTATTTGTGTCCGAATCTCCATCGTCATTAGAATAAGAATTTGAGCTCCTAGTAGATACTGTGTTGTTTCTCCCTGGCTTACTAGACTGAACCGAAATTCCCGTTGACATGGATGGAAATGGCATTTGATGCCCACCTGCTGCCACGACGTAGCTTTCAGCAATTTTATGTTTAGTAGAATGTTCTAAGTCGAACCTATAGAGTTCTTCATCGACTGGATTTCCATCCTCCGCAGACTTGATAACCCATTCTAAGGTCACCAAGTATGGCCTGCAATAAATCAGAGCCTTTACTAAATCACTTCCTGTTCACCTAACAAATTATGTAAGATTTTCATTTTTTACTTACATCGACTCTAGTTCCTTTAAACGTTCCTGCACGGACTTCGGTAACTTTTCGCCTGTGACAATAACATGAGTTACACCTTCACAAAGTTGATCTAATCGAGTGGCTCCTGAAGCATTCAATAGCTTCTTTAAATCATAAGATTTTTCATAATCGACCACGTAAACCTATGGAAAAAATGTTTGATTATCAAAACGGTGTTGATTTTAGTTGAAACGTCGAAATCATTAGGGTTTTTCAACGACATACCCTGCAACCATCCAAATACGCCCCTGAATCTTTAACTGCCCGTAATCGAGTAATAGCATCTTCTGGATTAGGACCGTCCAACTGCGTTCGGCTCAAATTAGCCGTCTCATTGACATACATCCTAGAAGACTGATCTTCGATCATGCTGCACTTCGTCATTTCCACTGCACCGAATCAATAATCAATATGGAAAGTTAGTAAGTTATTCGGTTTTGTTTGATATAGCTGGATATAATAAGTATAATGGAAATGTATTTCCTCACAATCTGGCACATGGGAATGTGCAGGAGTTGATATTAAATTTTTTGAATAATCCCTGTTCTGGGATATTGAAAAATCCTCTGGAGGAAGTAACATCCCGTTTTCCGTAGAATTTTCAACCCATTCCGGGGAAACACATTCTATGTTCCATCTCATTGCATGTTTGTACTTTTCTCCTGTTGGATTTATTGCAACCAAGACATCGATTACTCCTCTCTTAAGTTCTGCATGATATATTCCCCCTAGAATGTTAAAGAAACATTGAAAAATTCATTGCAGGCTGCCCGGTAGTGCCATATTATATGTATACATTATCTAACTAATCGCAAGGTATTTTTAACGCTGATAAACTTGCCCAAACGTTCGATACCAGCTTTTAAGGTATTCTTTCTTCCAGGAGTGATCTGTGACATGCACACGTTTATATTGTAGAAAACAGGACAGACGTGGTTCACGTATCGCTTGTCACTGGCCTCTACTGGATCCGACTGATTATCCGTCCAAACCTCTCTGATCCAATTTTCAGTCATTATGGGAATTTGCTCCTTTTGTGCTTCACGGCATTTCTTTGTGAAAGCATTGCCACTTACAACATGTGTGACAGCCTTGGTTAACTGGGATGATGTGGTTCCATTCATTAATTTAATTAGCCTCTCTAACTCAGCCTAGGTATGGTTAAAATTATATAAAAAAGCCATGTCAGGTAATTAATATAATACTGCATCTACAACAATTTAGCATATTTACATCTTGTAGCTAATGGTACAACATACCTTTTTATTTTTATTGAATCCAGACAGCGAAATAACTATGTTACGCATTGCCAAAGTGAACGTCGGGAAACCTTTAGTATTGACAGCTAGGACCTCCGAAGAATTGAAAACGTAGCGTAGGACATGTGGACCGATAATTCTATTAAACCAATAATCTCATGAATTAAAATTGAAAATACGGTCAAATACTACAAAAGAACTGGACTCGAATCGAAGGCACATAAAAACCGAATGTAGTTCTCCTGACTTTCTATAAACATAAGACATAACTGAACAAACATACTTATATGAATGAACGTCAACACAAAGACTATACTTTATACAAAGAACTTACTCCAATCTGTGGGATGAACCATTAGCTTGTTTCGCTTCCCAATATTTGAAACCTGGACTTTCAAAATTGTCGAATACAAAGATGTTTCCATTCCCTTGCAAAGTAATTTTTGTAGATTTCTCGTCCTCTATCCACTCACTCAAAAACTGGGAGTGATACACCTAGGAAATTGCCAAACAATACCAATAATCAATATCAATACTAAATCGCGTGTGATTGATTTCATAGCGTTCCATCATATTATATAACTGGTTGCTTTCTCTCATCTTCCAACTTTCATCGCCTCAATAAGCTTTACGACTAATCGTAAGTATCTATTAAACAACCTACTAATCCCATTAAACTCAATCAACAATGTCAACAAAACGAATATCTAGCAATCTACCTCAAACATTTCTTCCATATTAGAACTTTCATAGTCCTCCTGCGTTTTTCCAGGAGGTATAACAAAGTACATAGCCGCCTGCGGTCCGTCATCCTGGACAGATTGTGAAAGTTGTGAAAACATGGGATTCCCCGCAAGTTTGGTGGAACAGAAGGACGATACTCTGCGAAGGGACGACATTTTGGGATTTTCTGCTCGCAAATTTTCTTTCATGTTGAGTTACCAGTGAGCAGCTGATGCACTTTAAAATGCAAGCGATTCCACTTCAAAAGTTGACGATTTAATTAAGTTATGAAACCCCCGTGCTTCCAGTTCGAACTTATAAAATCGGACTCTCAAACTGAAGATTCTTACTTGTAAAATTCTCCTTTTACGATAAAATTGAAATTACAAATCAGGCTAAAATTAAATACACAATTAAAAATACTAAAAGTCGAAATCTATAAAACCTGTCAACCTGTCCATTTAAAAATGAAAATATTCAAAATATTATGGTGTATGGTAGAAATATGGACAACTAAACTCTTTGGTATCACTCACTACCAAAAAGCGATCAACTGCTTATACAGCTCGATACACCACAATAAATCCACTGATAACCGATAAATAACCATTTCAAGTATTTTCTAGTCCAAAACTTATAATATAATCAGTCCACAAATGTGAAATACATAAAAAGTATCGAATTAGTAAAAGAAGAACGAGCTCGGCTCGGGTTGATCTGAAATCTGAACTGGAACAACATTGCAGATTGCAGACACAATAACAACATTGTCCCTTTTTCGCGGGCATAACGGACGAGCTCTTCCCCCGCTCGTGTTTACCTTGCACAGGGTATCCTGCCACTTCATTTGCATAAAAATGTTCCACATCTTTGCTTCTTCATGATCGCTTCTGATTTGCTGTTCGAAAATTGCATGCACTTTGTTCACTTTGGTGAATGCACTTTGCTCAATCAAAAACAACGCTACAGAAACGCGAGGAGCGAGAGTTGAAAGAAAATGTGAAGTTAACTAAAATTGTAAATCAGAAGTTATAATTAATTAGCTTATAATTAACTAGCTAATTGCTGGTTCCTACACCTATATAGTGACTGGGTGACGACAAGAGGTGCAGGAGTGAGGCGACGTTTGAACTGGTGACTGGATGAAAGATGACAAATAATGTCAATGGACAAGGTAAGATGCGTTTTTAATTAATTGCCGTCTATCCCTTTTAAAATCATTTTATGCGTTAATGAGTGATTACTGCACATAAGCTGGCACGGGTTAGTAGTAGATTGTTGAAAATTTTTATTGTTTATTTATTTACTTGCGTACATTTTGTTCATAATTTTTAACTAACCTATGTACATTTGTTTGTACACGCATATTTCATTTATCATTAAATAACTGATCAAATTCACAATCACAAACATACAATTAGTTTGAAGTTTTTGCTTGAAGTACTGTACAATCCTAAATCAATGTAACTGCAGACTAGTTAATTGTTTTGTACAATAACAATTTAATAAAGGTATGGAAAGGGGAAATTAGTTTGCAAACAAGTCTGTAAGTGAACTGAACTAATGTACTGCCTTACGTAATGATGGAGGAACACACAACTCTAATTACATCTATGCCAGTTAACATCGTAAATTATATTGCATATGAGGAGAATTTCGTATCAAATTCTACTATCTAAAAATGTTGTACAAATGTACATTTAACAATTTACATTTTGTATGATTATTGACAACTGATACTTGACGGCAATTACGGTGCGTATTTATGCCTAAAAATCTTAAATGAAGCAGCAGGGCAGGTTTCTTGTGATTTTCATTGCCGGAGAAGATTATAAGATTTGAGAGCTAATAGAATTTAGGTTGTAGGTAGTATAGATAATCTTGTGTATATTATACCTGTAAATAGTGTCTATTTGGGTAATATCGCAGATTTATATGAATGACTTAAAGACACATGTTTCTGATCCGTGAGCCTGTATAATTGCATCTCTCGACACCCGAGAGCGTGCATCCACCAAGGTCTACTGTTGATTGTCCATGGACGAAGTTTAGATGGCATAAATTCATAAATCGCAGGCACAAAGAAATTAACTACTTGGTACATGGTCCTTTACGTTCGTGTCACCTAGTACCTTTGACCATATCTCCTGTAGTTGTCTCTTACAATCGTCAAAAGTGGTGCTTTAAATTTACTTTATAACTTGACAGGGATAAGATGTATATATAAAAATCAAAACAAAACCTTGACTATATGCCTACATTCTCACACTTGTGTGTCTCATTCATATCATACTATGTTCATGATGAGCTTATCTGAGGTCAGAGGTATTTATTCCGTAACAAACATTTAAACTAAATTTAAGTCATTTAACGTGGACGATTATATATCTTATACAATTACATGACATTTTACACAAGTCAATGCATTATACACTGTTACTTTTGCTAAATATTCTAGCATCTTCAAATATATTGTTTTAAATGGAAAGGGTTAACAACGAGAAATGTAGAAAATCACGAACAGTATTGCGCTATAAGAAATCTTGAATCTCATTGTCTGACTGAATGCATTAAGAATTGTAATATTGTAAATGCTTCGAGTTTTTTCTCAGAATGTAAAATTTACACAAATTCATAAAAGTGTTACACTGGCAGTGACAGTTGACAGTATTAGTATGGTCCAGCAGCAACCAAATTGCATTAATTCGTAAAAAGGAAAAAAATCACTGACACTGGAAACTGGGAATGAAAATATGCCTTTGTCTACTACACTGCACTGATTCTTCAAACTCCCAACGTTTCAATTTTTCTATAGATTTCGAATTCGTTAAGACTCATGCACACTGCTCAACGAGTTCGATGGATAAAGTGCGAGTTTTGTATGTTTGGATGTGGTTTCCTGGTTGTCTGGATTTTTAGTGGTTTACACGGAATCACTTTCTTTTCAAATTGTCCCAAAAGATTGTTGTATTCTCATCTAGAGCGTCTTCAGCTAAGCGTTCTCCTTCTGTAAAGAGTACGTACTCTCCGCGAATCTATAGAGAAATGAAATTATAGTCAGAAACATCCAAATCCTTGTACACAAAAAGGGTTGTGAATGATTGTGATATCTAAGCCCACAAACTGGTTCGTAATATCCAGTTGAAAAGTTAATCAAAAGGCATAAACTGATTACGTATAACAACGTTATCCAAACTACGAATATTTGTGTGCAGCAATATTCGATATTATGCAATCATTGAAACTTGTAACCGTAAAACTCTTCGAAGCTGTTTGTATTTAATAAGGAGCTGCAAGTGAACTTTTGAGTATAAATGGACGCATAATTGTACTTCTATGCGTTATGAAAAACCCATCGATTGTAAAAATTGATTGAAATAGGAGTTGGAAGGAAAATATGCGAGAAAGTCTTTTCACCAACAATGACTTGAGTGGGTGATTGTACAAATCCGGAAACAGGATTGAGCATAGAAGTATATGTATATAAGTTTATCTATGGGATTGAGGATATAACATCTAAAGTTGCATATTGTGGGAGGAATTTGTCATGAATGAGGAGTGATTTTTGTTCTACGAAAAGGTACTGTATTTATGAATTTGGGTTAGAATTTGAAATTCAGGGAATGTAATTTATGTTTGGCGAATTGAAACCTCAAAAGGGATTTGGGAATGTCATTTATGACTTCATGGCAAGATCACACTCGATCAAATCTTCATGCAAATCACAATCACGACAAAGTTGTAATAGCAATTATAAACACAAACTGCAAACAACACAAATTCTCTCGGGGTATCGCTTGAATGAGTATCATGTAGAGTCGATTTATTTCATTTTTATGGCATTTTTATTACAAACGTTAATAGGTATCATTCATTTTGTTACACAAGTACAATCCCATATGTAAGAACATAACTTCTGACAGCTTTAAAACGAAGGAAACTATATCGTATTACAAATCGGCCTTAGTTAGTGACAAACCTATGGTTATGTATATGTCTGTGTAAAAAATACTTGTGTCACTTTAACCGATTGAGTGAGCACGCTTTGTGATAATTAATTTGTGTAAAAACTGATATGGGCACGCGCATACATGAGGGTTATAAAAATTGATGGGATGAGAATTCGGACACGAAAACCAGTGAGTTGCAGTAACATAAATATATATATAGTGCATTTAGAAAGATAACTTTGCAACTAATTTTGTCGTAATATCTATATACCTGTGTAGCACGTAAATTTAGCTTGGAAGTGACCAAACACGAAGACTGAAATGTCTCCGGAGTACGCACACTAGTGAATATACTGTAAAATTTAATCTTCTGGCTTGGCTTATTTATGCACATGATTAGCTTTAGGAATGTGTATCATACG
This sequence comes from Heteromurus nitidus, assembly GCA_034687055.1. Lineage (NCBI taxonomy): Eukaryota > Metazoa > Arthropoda > Collembola > Entomobryomorpha > Entomobryidae > Heteromurus > Heteromurus nitidus. Next base: position 43,446 of record JAQFZW010000399.1, read on the forward strand.
CATAAACCTTTTTCGTCACCTACTAAATAGCTTTTCAGTTTTGTCCCATAAGACCATTCCATAAATAGAAACTCATTTATTTGTTGATTCATATACAAAATGGTAATCACTTCCATAATTTTACCATGTCTTGTAGCTACACGTAATCATTTCTATTAATTTGAGTTGTTTTTAAAAAGCATCCACTGAGAAGGTTAGTATTCGTAGCGATGAAAATGCGCAGAGATTATTAAATGAAACACAACCTTCATATCTGCTACACTCTTCGATATAACAAAGCATGATTTTATCGGAATTTATTATGTTGAAGTTGCCTTAATTAAATAAGGTGGATTTGATATTATAAAATGTAGTATCTCCTGCACTTTCTGTTACATGTGCGGCCTTCGCCTAGCATACTTACGTTTTTACTATCTATAGAAAAGTGTAGAAAAACAAGGCTTCATTATGATCCACCTTCATGTTTGTTTCAACGATTTCGTTTAGTTATATGTATTTATGGAATCGTATTGCGTGGCGCACTCCAATATTTAAGATGGTGCACCAAATATATTATTTTTAAATATAATTATTATTTAGTTTTTAAAGAATATCGACCTGCTTTCAGTTTTATTCCCTTGCTTAAATGGCAACTGCATTTCGACCCTGTCCATATTAATCAAATTCAGATATTTATATTTAGTAAATTGTAGTTTCGTATTAGTTTGAATAGTTTGATAGTAATTTCACAAATGTCACATTTCGAAAAATTGATATTTATTGTATTTCGAGCTAAATCCGTCTAATAGTTTGATTGTTGCAATTTCATTGTGTATATATTTTGCAATTGCAATTTCATTGTGTGAATAATTATATAATTCCTTGGGAAATAGTAATTTTAGTACTTATATAAAGAATCCAGCCTGTGGATTCCATCAATATCCATTCATATACACTACACACGTATTAATAAGCATACATCCGCATACATGGCATCACTGATTTTGGGGAAGTAATATCAATTGAAACTACATGGGCATTCACCAGTTTCGAATGATGATTTAAACGATTTAAATTAAAAATGAATGGCATACTTCTATTATATTCCGGCAAACTATTGAAGTGAAAGTGAAACTTTTCACGGCGTATTAAATAAAGCATGTATGTAAGCACACATATTACGTCCACAGCTATTAAGTCCTTGAAGTCCTTGTCGTCAAAACAAGCGTGCTTCTTCAAAACGAGTAAAATGTGTTGAGTCCTTGAGTGACTATGTCGAGTACATTTGGAAAGCTTTATTGTTTCTACTCAGCTATTCATAGTGTAATTATAGCAAAGCAAAGAAAGGCGGACCACAAACTTCATGAAAGTTTATAAAACAAGTGCTATCTGTCATCGATGTCACGTTATCCGTGTCATCAGTGGAAGGCCATGTCGGAAAAATGAATTTTCAAATCCGATTTGACGTTGTATTTGTAGCCTCTGCTCTTAACTATAAACTCTACATTTTAACTGAAGATGGACAAAATATTCAACTACAAATCATGATATGTAGGTTTTAATTAGTCTTATGGAAAAGGTATTTCATGTGTACATTACAAATTGTTTCATTAACTAAAGCTTGTTTCCTCATCTGCAAGCATTCTTAAACTACGATCCGAAGTTTCGATTATTAATAGGGAGTGTAATTATGTCATTAGATGACTTATGAATCACAAGTTGTGATTGTGAGTATATTTCTAATGTTAATATTCTCTTGTTGAAGTATTTCCTCTATCACATCCTGATTATATATAGTACTTAAACTAAGAAATCCGTTTTATGACTGGTTTTTTGGTGAGAACATATTTTCCTAGAGGCTATTAATATGACTCGTCCTTGTTAAGAGGCGAGATAGAGTGAGTAAATTTATCAATTACTTACATTCACATATATTTGTTACTTGTAATTCGATTAATAGGTAGTACACGTATTTTAGATCCACATATTGTGGGCTATTTGGTATATACAATATATTTAATGATTTTTGATTTTTGGTCTATAAAGTCAAAGTCACAATTTGAATTATGTACACACAGATTACAGACATAAATACAGCAATACTTGGGGTGTTTGTTAAAACGCTTTATTGATTGACTAGAAACATGGCACACATCCGTAAACACTTTTACTCACATACGATTTTATTATGTTGCACACACGCACGAAAACTGCACACAACTCACAAAGTCACATCATTTTCATTCAAGTTTGGTAGGCAAATTTAGTTAATAACTTATGGCCTTCGAAAATTTCAGGCATACAATTTGGACAATTTTTTACCTCTTTGGCAATCATGCACACGCAACTAATATTTTGCTCGCTTTTTTCTGGAGTTATATTTGCGGAGATCAGCGGTTTTTGGTTTACAAAAGGCTCTCCAAAGTCAGCATCGCAAGGTTATTATTCTTCAGCGTCATTATGTATCTTGGACAGGGCAAATGTGAATGTAGTTTTTGTATATTTATTTTATTATAGAGCATGTATTCGTTTAAAGAAAACAGTTCGACTTTTCGTTGATCCTTCAGGCTTTTAGGTATTTTCAATTTTTGTGTTCAACTTGACTTGATCCCATTAAGTACATAATGGCTTCACCAATCATCATCTGCGGAGCGATTCACTGTTACCTGCGAACAAAGACAGGAAAAATGCAGGTTGCACATGGTACACAAGCCGCAATAAGCCAAAAGGACCAACTTAATGATACAACCTATACCAAGTTCAGAAAAAACAAAAAGTTAGATCTACATACGGGGAATATAGATCTCATTCGTAAAATTTATACAGAAGATATAAATACGCATACAACAAGTTGACTAGAAAAATAAATATCTCCTTATTTTCAAAATACTGCGTCAAAAGTAATAAAATATGACAAAACGTCAGTAGCAAAGGAAACTCAGTAAAACCGGAAAGAATAGTAAAATGTCAAGAAAGCTTCAACTTGAAATTTCAAATTAAAGGGTGTCTCGTCTGTTGGAGTTGTGTGTTTAATCCAAAATTTCAAGTGAAACAGACTCTCTCATACGAACGCTTTATGCTTGACAAAGAAGAATATAAGGAAGATGGAGTAGGCGATCGGGAAAACGATTCTTGAGACGACGTCTATCGTTTTGGCCACCCTTATTGGATTCTCTATTATCCGGTTCCGGAGCTGGAATCAAATAAGAGAAAGTAGATATTACTATACCACATTTTGTTCTTATCATTACCACTGAGAAGTAATAAAGCAGTAGGGTTTGTTGCAATCTCGAAGTTGAGGTCATAGTATATATCTATATCATACAATACAAACCCTTTTAGCTGTACGGTTAAACATGTAGAAAATCACAAACATTTTAAATGTATCAAAAAAGGACAATCAAAGGCATGTTAACAAACTGGAAAATTGTACTGTACAAAATGAACATCGTTTGCAGTTCTTTTTTATCACTTTATCACACATGTAAAGTAAATCATTACAATTCATAAAAATTCATATATAGAGAAAGGTATTGGTTTGCTGTCTTGGTTTGGAACGAAATGCACTGACTGAAATTTATTCTGCTGAAATATACTGATAGCAAAAGGTATTTTAAGGATATTCTAACTGTAACAGTTTCCTAATCCACACTGTCTGTTAGTTCGTAAAATTGCATTTTACGATCTATGTTAAAAAGGAAGGAAAAAGTTTATTAACCATGTTAACTGCAGGGATAGAAAAGCCAAGAGTAGCTGCAGCTGCATGTGAGGGAGAGGGACAAGTGGCACACGCAACAATGTCCGTTGGATTGTTTCCGGGTTGTGTGCCCATGGGAGATTCCATTTGGTCCCCTTCTGCCTTGTTTAACTAGAAGAAATGAAATTGCTTTCACCTCGTTGCACACTTTCCGAGAAAGTGAGCAGCTAGCCAACAATGTTGAGTTGACCATACAAAGATAGAAGCAGAAATAAGGATGTATGAATGACATAGATGAGTTGCTACAGGACATGTTGAACAAATAATATTTTCGAAAGTAAAATATGTTTTTCTTTGCAAATAAAAGGCACACGGTATTGTCACAATTTAAAGAATTCAACAAACAAATGCTGTATGGGCAAATAAAATACAGGGCTAAATGAGGCCCGTGTGCGGGGAGACGATGTGCTTATCATTTACCAGGTCACATTGCATTAAACACTCATTAAATTCAGAAGGGATAACAAGGCAATTGTGTGGTGGTAACTTCCTTCCTAAAGACTTATATTTATTTGTTTGGTGATCTGATCGACTTCTGACTTTGAAAATACCTAAATTTGGCTGTTTACCAAAGCAGTTTGCCTCCTCCTGATGTTGACCTTTGTCATGTATGAGAGTTGAAGGAATGTGAGAATGCGACCGAAGTTCTGTGGTATGTACAGAGTAAGGTTTATTCTGAGTGAAGACCAAATTCAGAGTGAGAGATGTGAGCAAAAGACATGAGGTATAATACAGAAACTGACGCTGTAAATTGGTTTGTCCTTGAGGACAGTGACTGAGACAAGGTGCCAGTAAGACACCTTGAGATTTTACATGAAAGTGTAAATGATACAATTATTCAAATATACTACAACCTTCTTACACAAACACCTTGCATATGCTTACTGTTTTATGGGTATATTCAAAAGTATACAAATTCATCCACTATTACAATTACCATTTACTACCATATCATATCATCCTTCCATTTCCAAACCTACTGAAAGTTTCCTCAACGAGGGTTTATCATACTTTAGTGTAGGACGCATAGTGCCAGGGTGGAATGTACGTATCATCTGCTTTATGTAGGGTGAAAAGTTTTATTCGTCTTATTTTACAGCTTTTAGTGCTTTTAATCGGAAAACTTGAGAAGTAAAGATACCATCCTTCTTTTCTTCCGTATACTTTGCCGGCGAAGTTGAGTTGAGAGATAAAGTGACTCGAATCTCGAGTATAATGGGGCAACAAGCATCCCAGGTTCACTACGGATGAAAGTAAAAAGTGGCCCTCCTGCACTCAATTCTCACTCCAACTTTTTTCGCACATACCTACAAAAATAGGGATTGTCGAGCCGAAAGCAATGTCATGCCGCAGTCATTTGGACTTTTCTCTTTATTTTCCTTCCTTCCTCTTTTTCATGAGAAAACGAGAGTCATTTGATCAGGAAACCGTTTCTTCCTTTCTGTTTTTCCCATGTGGATCAGCGGAGAACAAGCGCGGTGGGAATAAAGGTTGAGTATAATGCATGCCTTACTGCGTTCGTATAAAGACAGCAACGCACAAAAGTATGGATGCTAAAATTATTTCCCTATATCGCGTATCGATCTAACATTCTCGTCTACCCACTTCATTTAAGGCTCACACCTGAGCACGTCTTACAAGTTAGAGTGGCTGGATTGTAGCAGTTTATATGAGAGGATTCCTAATAGAAATCCTTTGTCATCAAATGAGCTTCGTCTGTAACTGTTCTTTGTAGCGTAATATACGAAATCCCTGTCGAATCCTTCTTATTCCTATTGTTAGCGCAGGGATTCTGGCCTACTTAAATTGTATAAGACTGATTTCATATAGTTAAAGAAAGAATTGTCTATAAGTGGACAAACACATTTGTTATCAGCTTTCCCCCATTCATTGCTTTCCCCTTTCCTTATATCTCTCTGTTCATGTTCATCGAGTAATGAAACAATGATGAATATCTTTGTGGCCTTGTACTGAAGGGTTTCCTCTTTTCTCATCATTTCATAATTCCCTATGGGGCAGTCACTTCTCATTTATTTCAAGAGGATTAAATGATTAAGGAGTACAATGAGCAACAAAAGAGTACTCCCATTAACAGCACATATTGTTGTACGTAATGCTATAAAAGAGAAAGCAAGTTAGTGCTGTAGTCCTACTTTCCTTCTGTCGTTGTAATGCGAATGGCTAGCCCTAGCGAATACACAAACGAGATATTATTAAGTAGATTATCTGCAGGCAACCGCTGAATACAGACAAAGGAGGATTTTGTATTTACATTTGGGATGTTATTAGCCCGTTAACATTATGTCTCTCATGTACACCTGCACAATAACAAAAAATAACTCTGACAAAGGGGCAAACAATATAAGGTGCTTAAGGAATAGAATTTCTATAGTACTACACCAACACACGTCAAAAACAAATGTATAATTAGAGTAAAAATGTATGAAAAAATGTGGTGAATACTTAAATACAAAGCTGTGGGAGCACACGGCATAACCTTGAACATAGAAAGAATGGGATTACAACACACCTGCGCCGACGACCGGGGGTCGCCAGGTTCATACGGCCTTCTGGGACGTTTTCTCCCAATATAATTGACGAACACAAACTCAAGTAACGATGCGTAAATAAAGAACATGGAAAACCCGTCCCATATATTCATTGCCATTAAATCCGAGACCACGGGTAGAGTAGAACGGAAAGTATTGCTGAAAGTCATTAAAACACATGAACTTGTTAGAATCATCCCGACTGCAAACATATACGATGCGTCCCTTTATGTAAATACAGAAGAGTGAGAAAAAGGGTAAACGCACCTTGTCGTGAAAAAATTGAGCATGGTTGTGACACCAAGCATCACTCGAGCCGGAACTGCATTCCACTCCAACCAAAACGTAATGAACGATGAAGTGACTAAAATTATATCTGGAATAAAGACGGTTGTGAAGTAGAAGGCTCGGTCACGGTTGAAGACTAGTTCCACTTTGAGGCAACTGTAATTTCCTGTTTCCCACACCAAATGTAATAGATATACAAGCTTAACATACATCGCATATAACATCGCCTGACTTCGTCGGAAGCACGAGTAATAATTGCATTTTCAGCCATGTGCATATACACATACATATATGAAGCAAGGACTCTTACCCCTCCAATGAGAAGATTCACAATAACTCGTCTCGTTCTGAGCCAAATAAGCATTGAGAAACGTGAGATTTGGAGACTTTCTCAGAACGCCTGCATCCGTCTGCCACGTAAACTCCAAGGCATCCTTCTCATGAGATACTTGAAAAAAGACGAAATATGAGGTTACATTTTATGTAAACAGAAAAACGCCTGGTTGAATACCTGGAAACCAGGAAACACGTGAAGGACTTACTGCTCTCAATAGAAAAGATGCATAGGGGGTCGTCAAATGGAAAAATGTGTAAATTCCCTTGACACGAGAGTATAAGATGGCGTCTGTAAAGCACACAAAACAAAGCACGTACGATGAAGATAGCATCTTGTGAATCCCAAGAAATGAGAATGAAAAGCAAGGCTCTTCCGTCATCTTCTCGTACAGTAGAGTGTTGAGATAGTGTATGCCAGATACCTTGTGGATAAGTACACAGTCCCATTTTGAAATATTCTAAGCGCCACATTGACGGGATCCAGATTCGCTCTGAAGTCTCCATGTTTGACAAAGTAGACATCAGGAACCCAGACACGTCCCCAGTGATGCAAAGCATCTAAATATGGCTTTCTCCTAGGATTATAGCGCATAGGAATTGCCTCGTGAACATCAGCAATATACGGTGGTGCGGTCCCAGACACAGAGTCGTAGATTTCATGCTTCAACCTCTTGTCCATCCACACCATGTGTAATAAAAATTCTACCTCATATTTCTGCAAAATTACAGACAGAAAAAAGAGTGTAGTACGGCGGAGGAGCAGAGCACACATACGGAGTCATATTAAAGAACACTTTTAATACTCGCTGGGGTGCAATATAACCTCCATAAAATGAAGGCATTAATTTCCTCAGCATTTTTCTGTTTACAGAAACCGGATATGGGATAGTTGTTTGCTACAACCATCTTCCCTTTTCTATATTGGATCATTCACACTCATAGCACACATATTGAACGAATAGAACGAACACATATGCGAATCCTTAAAAGTCTCGTTTAATGTGTGTATCTCTTAATGTATGTTATCAGGAGCAAAATATGTGAATTACCAGTGATGATTCATCCGGGGATGCTAACGTTAACAGCAACACACTCACATTCACAGCCAGTCCGTCTAAAAATTCACAGAGGAGAATATTTAGGTGTGGAATTAAGGCTTTCATTACTCTAATTATAACAAGATCCATTTTGGAGCGTTTGCTAACAACTGAAATGGAAATGACGTTGGTAGCAAATGAAGCACGTATTTTATGAAACGTGTCCACGCACAACTTCACCTGTCAAATTTCAAGCATATATTTAAAGGTAATAAAAAGGCACTCACATCTACTCGGAGGAAGTAGTCTCTTATCATATCTATCTTTACTAATTAAGAGATCTAATGCCGCCTTTTCACTCAAGTCAGAGCTTATTCTGCAAAAAGAGAAAATTACATTCATAAAACGCGGTTTCATACGAAGAAGTCGAGCAAACGCATGAGTTACATAATAAGTAAGGTGCACACGCTGGCTTTCTCTTTGGCTATTTTCTCTACCTTAGCGGAGGATGACGAGGTAGCGAAACCATTTCGTCCGCTACCACCGGTCCAAGAATGGGAAGAAGGGCACACGCGGCGACAAGGAATGGTAGGAGCTTATTCCCGACCATGTTAAATAATTTCTGTCACACAAAATCAATACTGATTTGCATAGGATTTCCAGCATAAAATATGAGATTTCACACCAAAGTTCACACACACTTGCACACATCATGTGTATGAGAGAGATGGAGAAAAGGAAACTTTCTTTCCAGGTAAAAGAGAACTTACCTTGAATAAATAGTTTCTCCCCTGATTTTGTAGTTCAAATTGCAACGTGTCACAGTATGAAGCTGAGGACGTTGCTGCGAGTCTTGTAGTATTAAAAGCGGAAATGATAGATTTACGCATCTGTGCTACGGCTTAGAGAGAATACTTGACTTTCCAGCTCAAACAACCTTGCGATTTCTCAAGGAACGTCCCTTCCTCGCGAACAGCTTCCAACTGCTAGTCGACTGCTTCGCTACGACGAGCTTGATTTATGTTCAACAACAATAATAATTGGATATGGAAGTTTTAATTTATAGCGATAATATTGTACCAATCTACTTATATCTTGAAATATTTAGCGTTAGGGGATATAGCACAAAAACCCATAAATATGCCGGTTCTTTCAACACCAGCACACTGTGTAATATATGTGGATGTACATAATTTAATAACTTTTCATGCATACATGAAAAACAGGTTGAAGTTAAACTTGATAAAAAGTCGTATCTTGCTGAATTAAGTCTGAGAAAAAAGTTTTGCAAAAAAAACTACGATGGAAGAAAGTTTCTTCCTCGCAAATATCTTTAAGACTTAATCATGGACTCTTAGTATATTTATGTGTTGTTTCAGACTTGCTGTCAGCTTCGGTGAAAGTTTTCAAAGTGGAACAATTACTGACTTATTACGTTAAATCTGATCTACTATCAAAAAGGATCAAAAATGAAATAGTGAAACGAATTATATTTTACCAACTACTGAAAAATCTCATTCTTTAAATATAGAGAAACGAGAATGGGTACACTACTTGCAAACGTTACAGAATGAAAGCAGGGAACAAGTTTCACCTTATCTACAAAATAACATATTGAACTTACAAGAAATGGTATTAAAGAGAGAGGTTGGACGAGATGAGCACACTGAAACTGGAGCACTCAGGACGTTTGTTTTTATCACAATTTATGGGATTACAAATATTTTTACAGAAAGGAGTCTCTCTATCTCCGTCTAATTCCTAGTAAAACGTTGATATAGGCATAAGTACTTGATATAGGGTTGCTGTTTACTATCTTGAAAATATCAACGAGACGATCGTACCACGACTCCATCTGCTTCTAGCATTAGCGCTGAGGTTCTCACTACTTTGAAAGAACTCGTGGCCACCATCATCTCTGCCTTGTGCAACCGGTGAAAGTAAAATATTTTCCTTCAGGTAAGCTGTATTATTCCAGAAACTTGAGTTGTGACTAGATGAGCAGGAGTTGGAATAGAATGACAGCAGGTTTTTTGTCGGCACTCTTACAACTGGTCTTCTCCTTCGGGTCTCATGCATCTTTACGAACGCTCCCTTAAACTTTTCTCCTTGCCACTTCCCAAACAATCATAAGGGAAACTTCAAACTTTGTCTTGTGAGCTGGAGAAGAAGGCGTAAGTTGGCCAAATTGGCATATTTCGCTTCAGACTGACACATACATTTCGCCTTGTGCTAAATGTGCATGCGATGTGGACGCACGCCGGTCTTCGTCGAATGGTGTGTAGCTTCCCACTATCGCAGAATTATGCTGTATTAGAGAATCCGAGGGGAATACTTTACCTTATTTATACAACATTATGTCAGCATATATCTCTCGAACGCCGGTTCAGAGGTCGGTCCGGAGACCAAACACAATTGGACTCCTATGCACCAAGTCACCTCCCTGTAATAAAAAGAAAACAAGAAATTCAGACATTAAAAAGTTAATCAAATAACCTTTGGTACTCTTAAATCTTTTATTTACAATGGCGAAACTAACTGCTTGGTTGTGCCTTAAAACTTGACGCCAGAAATGGCAAGAAGAAGGCACATTCACGCTCACATTAATACTGTTTTGTGCTCTTCCTAGCCATTTCAATGAGCTTCGAGAATTCATGTTTCATAAAGATTTTATGCTAGCCCACAACATTACTGGGGGAAAAAATTCTCATGCGAAAGAAGCAGGTTTTTATACTCCCCCTGAGGGGACATGTCAGAATAGAAGCACCCGGCCACTGTGCTCCACTTTTAGCAGACTATGCAATTCTCACAAAAAATACTGAATTAAATCCAGCATGTGGGCGTCAGTATAAACACGCGGGTCTTAGTCTTGATCACTGTAGTATTACCAAACTAAGTTAAGTTTCGGTGGAATTTATTTTTTTAAAGTAAAATTGAAGAAACTTCTGATGCATTGAAGCGTAAAGTCTTTGAATAAAGTTATGAAAGTTACTTTCCCACTTTATTCTAAAACACTGGATACTAGACGTGAGTTATAATATCATAATATAAGAATTCCAAAAATAAATGAAGTGCAATAATTTCACAAATTAATGCATGCCATACAGCCTTATTAAGCCGTAACAACTTGCTGACATCCCACATGATATTGAGTGTTTCTTATCCCTAAAAAATATTGCTGCATTGCAGTGCGCGGGCACTTTTCTTCTGCATTTTTATGTAGTAAGCAGTCCTTTTGATGAGGGTAGAAATGGAATGAATTGAAGGACATAGTGTACCTAATGTGATCGCTTAAGTTGCTGTAATACGTACTTCGAAAAAATAGTCATTCACATTTTCACATTTCTCCAAGAATTTTCTTTTTATAGCGTAACCTCAGTGCTCACTCATTATTACTAGTATTTCTACAAAAGATTTCAGCAGGATCCTCTCCCTCAGTAAACATGTTTATAAGCGATAATAATGTATTTCCTTCGTTTTCATTGCATGTTGGGAGAATATGTTATGCATGTACGAAATCCATAATAATATACGATGTATAAGCATACATAATATTTGCAAACCTTTTCCAATGGCATATCTTTGTAATTCGTAAGAGTACATTGTTCCAAAAATGTCAGGGTCGTACATTATCTCAGCATTCCAAAGTAATAAGGTCATTCTATTAAAATGGAAATTGCTAATATCAATGGGCGTAGTAGGTACATCTGCTGAGTGCCCCCATTAAAGAGCTTCTAGCTAACATCCACTTACGGGCGGCATTTCATTCATGAGTTATTTTCCACATTACCATTAGCAAGCTGTCTACTTAGAAGTTTGGTGAACGTATTAATAATGTTACACTATGACGTATTTAAAGCTATACACTTATGCCCATTCAAGCAGAGGCTATTCAAAAAATGAGCCAGTTTAGATCTAAAAGGAATGGTGATAGAAAAATTTGTACCTGGGTTTTCAAACTTTCACATAATATTTTAGAACATATATGTACACAAGTTCTAATGACGGGTGTCAAGCATGCAACTCATGATAACCAATCATTATCTACTAACACGGCAATTGCGACAAGATTTATTGACTCTGCCCGAAATTAATCGTACTCGAGGAGTAAAATTCGAAGAACGAATCAATGATAGGAGGGCATGTGTGTAAAGTTCGTTAAGGACATCGGTCATTGAGCTTTCAGTTTCCCATGCAAACCACACCGCTGAAATGTTTATATTTGGCATTTCAACTAAAGTTGTTTTCACACCCATTTTCAAATAAGTTCCTCAAATATGTTATGCACCGTATGAAACCCGTCGAAGTGTATTGAGTTCTTCACATGAAATCATGCACTATACAGGTCTTTAATGGGTTCCGATCGACGTGTTCCATTCCAATTTGCATAACTAATCCAACTGATGGCTGATAAGCTGATGTGACCTCACACGCCGCCTACCCATCAATGAATTGAATGTGCTTGAATAAACATTGAGCTTCCGGTGCACGTGATAGTTTTGAAATATTCGTGTTGGTTTGGTTGTAGGTGAAAGCTTGATATATATATTTTGCCGCTTCTTATTAAACGTCGAGTTTAAGTCTTCTGTAAAATGTTCTTGCACATTGTTATTCTTGTTCACAATGACAATATGAAAGCCAATCAAACTAATCAAAGGCGTTTTTTAAAAATACTGAGGAGTTTGATGTTGGCAGTGCAAATGTTTGAAGCAAGATACGTCCCAATTATTATTGCTACAACAAAACAATCCTCTTCCGTTTTCCGCATTGAAGATACTACATTCTATAGTGTGCTGCTATTCGCGTAATTCCAGAATGACCTTACAACGCCTGACGATAATTGGTTAGCGCAAATTTTGATAACCTTTTGTAAACCTTTGATACAACTATTCCTGTAGTGGTGGACATGAATACGCGTATTGTACGCAAACGAGTCGAAAATGTCAAGAAGATTACACCGTTTAATTTAATGGCTTTCTCAATGTGGGTCAATGGTCAATTGCTTTACAGTTGGCTAATATTCTTTATACAAATTCGAAATGAGAAGAGTTGTATGCGTATGACTGCGGCATTGTTTCAAAATTTCATTTGTGAACCCTCAATTGGATGGGAGTCTTTTCGCATATATTTTCCACAAGACTTCTTTAGAATATGTACATGAATACGTAGTCATTTGCAGTCCCCTTTTCAGTTCTAATTCGTCGTTTTTAACCAATTTTCTCCACGCTTGAAAAGTTGTACGCTCGCATTTTTGCTGAAATTGATCTGTGGAAAGAAGTCAAGTGGTCTTTTTAATGGAAATCATCGTGTACTTCATATTCATTTCTGGTTATGTTGTGCCTACTGAAGCATAATGGGCATTTAGTAAGCGTTTAACTTGAAGTTGTTGGCATTGTTTCTGAAGTTCACTCTACACATTTCAGCTCACTTCAATACTCTCGCCCACACTGGAAGACACAATGCGACAAGTGATTATATTTTCCTCGTTCTCCTAGTTTTTGTACTTTCAGTTTCAACGCTAGTTCGTTCAGTGAGTGATACGAAACCATTTGTGCAGTAAAGCCCTATGACTTACGAGTCAAAATGCCAACTTCTAAAGCCTCAAAACTACATTCTCCATTGTGAGGTAGGATACATACATGAGCACCGAGTACCTATACTTGGATATTAGCTCGCTTTTATTCGGCTTCAAGAATGAGCGCTTGAAAATCCATGTGTTTACATTTCATTTGCCAAAAACAAACACTTTCCCCCTTTCACCGAAACTTTCATTTTCAAAACGCAGGAACAAAAGCACGCTGTGTGAAGGGAAAGCGATTATAATGCTGATACTTCTCATCGCTAACGAATCGACTTGTCGGTTGTAAGCCATATATGCATGTCCCGCGTGATGTACTCAAATACGATTTGTACAGGTCTACGCTTGGTATTCCCCTTTTGTCCCTTTTGTAAGCTCTGTCATTCATTTGGCAAACAAACCGAGAAAGTTTTGTGCTCATCATTGTACTAATTCCAAAAATACTACCTATATGAAAGCTCGTGAGGATTACATTCTGCTCATGAACGTTAGTAATTGCAAGTAAACAAATTACACACGGGTACATATTTGCTCATACATCTATTAAGTTAGTTACACAGAAATGGGACAGGGAAAATAGGTGAAAGGAAAATCGGAAAGCCACTGAAGTTACCAAACAGTGCACGATTTGAAATCACCTCACGCAAATAAATGCATCCTTTAAGCTAACAACATTTAACTATCTGCTTCAGGGATGAACGCGAAACGAGCATGTTTGGTGGCATTGTGATTGATGAATTTTGTATTAATATATAAGTAACATAACTCTAAAAACCACTGGAACACTTAAAGTTTGAAAGCTATAAATGAATACAGATAAAGGGCTTGTAGTGTCCTGAGACTATTTTTAAAATGTGGGTTTCCTAATGACAATGTCGCCATCATGCTATTATTTTATGTGCCACCCATTCTAAAATGATTCAATTGAGCCAATTCCAGCAAATTCACTGTATCCTTCTGAAAGTTACGTGGTTCTCTACAGAAAATGTGCTTTTTTGGCCAAAATTCCTTGTGCATCATTCCTCAAAGTCCTCATGTGCCATTGCACCGTTCCAAATTCTATTCTCCATCTCCAGCTATTGTGTGTGAAAAGAATTACGGAGCACCCATATGGTAGTTTCCATACAGTCGTAAATCTTTCGAGACTACAATGGATAATTCCTGCATGCAGACTTACAATACGAAGCCACCAAGCCACACAGTTTGGAATGTATAGAGAAAAGCACATACTTTTAATGTGCAAAAATATACTCGTGCTGTGAGTGTGTTTGGAATGAAAAGCGTAAATGTGCATTTTCTCTCGCAGCAGTTAACTTATTTTAAGTCTGGAAGAGCTGTTCATTTTATAGATTGTATCGTTCAGGCTATGGTGGAGATCTCATTGTTCTTTGAAAGAGAATCTCATGTTGCACAAGAGCGGAGGAGTAACTTGCCCGTTGCGTACATAAGCTCATGTGTTCAGTGCAAACAGCAGCAATGCGGATTCTTCCCACTTCCCTGATCATCTAATGGTGAAAGTAGTGAAGTGCAACTCCCTTGACGCGACTGGTTGGCTGCGTACGGTTATGCTTCGTCGTGCATTACATTCATGAAAATAAAACAACTATATCATTTTGGTGTGGAGCTTCATATTGACGTAGAATCAGAGAGCGCTCACATTTTACCATTTCCCACCAGAGAGACTCAAATATGTATCGGACCACCCAATAAATAAGTATATGTTTCGTAAGGATATGTCCATTTTCTCCTCGTTACAATCAAATATACAATATCAATAATACATACACAAAACGGAAAGGAGCACAACTTGCAATAAAATAAAAGCAAAGGAATTTTTATGCTCTCCTTAACACGGCCTAGCGTTATCTAACATGAAACTTTCTATACACACCATATGACTTTCGCTGTCTGCTCCTTCCAAATGATGGTAATGAACGCATTTCATTAGGAATAGTGATGGGCTTTCAAAAACTTTCACACTCTCTCCACCATCCAAGAACTTCCTGCGGGTGCCAACTATTACTCTTACCAAAAAAATCCCACGCTTAAATTCATATTTTACGGGATTAATTCTAAGACAGCAGTGGACTATAGGAATATTATTGCTCACTTTTGTAACAGTATTGTTGGATACCGCGATTTCCTCCGTTTGTTTACTCGTGAAATTAGCACAGCGGGGGATGCACCACTTCGTGTGGTTAAATAATCAAATCAAACTCTCTTACCATGAAAGGTACAGAGGTGGAAACTAGACGCTGTCATATTCCTCGTGTTACACTCGAGCAGTGATATATCAGAACAATAGTGAAAGTTTGTTTGTTGCAGCTTTCACCAAAAATTGTTTTTGCGAAATTATTTACGGGCATGAGCTCGTTCAGCTTGGTAACTCCATTTTTCCATTTTCACCATTTCCTCTAAGGTCTTCTGTAAGTGAACTAATTTCCTTTTGCTCAGTCAGGCAAAAAAATATAGACCAGGTGCAGGTTTCCACAGCCTCACTCTCATCTCCACTCAACTGTGTGATTTCCAAATATAATGGCATGAGGAATATAGGAATACAGGCTATTCAAGGCTTATTGAAACATAGTTTAAAGTTTTAATATCTCTTTCTTGCAAGTAGTTTCGAAAACCAAGACCCGATGTATCTTATAGAGAATTTTTCTCTCTAACGGATGGTTGGGTTGTTTTTATTGTGTCTTAAAAAGTGACGAAAATATTCAAACCAGAAGTGGAGAAGATAGTTTTCGGATTTTCCGACGACTTTCCATGGTAGCTTGCCACCTTTTGGAAAGCCGTTGTTGCAAGTGCCCAAACCCGAAAACATCCAAGGGGCTGGCATCAGGACACCTCACGGGTGTATCCTTCGAGTTTATGATTGGACTCGCCGTTCTCGACCTCAAGTACGCTGTGTAGGTGGCAGTGTGTCGAGAGGGCGTCATGGCACACATGCACCTTTGAAGTGTCCCCTCCATACACACTGCTCAGACGTGGACCTCCCATAAAGGTTCCAAAACTTGCTCCATGAAGTAGTTAGTATTGGCCTTCAAGGTTGAAGAAATTTTCTGAGGGGTTAGTGGCCCCATGTCGGCCGACGCCAGAACCACCTTGAACCGCTTATCAAACTTCTTGTATTTTTTCGAAAAAATTCTCGATGTCGCTTCTTTAAATTGTGAAGCAGGTAAGCCTCATACAGTTGATATTTTCAAGGCCATATTGTTGCGCATCCAATGCCACCCCGCAGTCGGATTTTGCCCCACCCAAATGGACAATTTTTGCCGTCAAGTGGTTGACATTTTCAACGTCGCGTAGGTACGCATTGGGCATGGTTGGCATTTCAGTGGTCTTTTCAGCCCTTATCGTTTAGCTTGTGTTTTCTATTCTTTTCCATGAAGCCTTCGATAGATGATCGTACTTATTATATCATGTCCCATGCCCTTAGCGGCTTCAAATATGCGTTTTTTTGTAAAATCTCCTTCGGAAACCCCCAAAACGAACTTCTACACTTCTGGCTCAAATAGCGTTGATATTTTAAAGAAGACACCAAAAAGGGCCCGACTATCTGACAGAGAAAAAGATTCTATACAAGATAGGCCTAATCTAGGTTTTTGAAACTTCTTGCAAGAGGGATATATGATTCGACAAACTGTGTTTCAATAAGCCTTGAATCGCCTTCGGTATATGAGGAATGTATAAATATATAAACAAATGGAAAAGAACATCAATTTTAGGATATCTGTAAAATGTTTTCTCTAAAGACAGATTTCTCCACGCTGTCAATTATTTTTTGTTCCACTTACTGAATCTGATTCCAATTCTAATTATATAATTATTTTAATGTTAGCTTCAAAGGAACACCCTAACCATTATTTGCACGCACGTCATCTTTCCAATTTTCACCACCCTCTCAGACTTTTCTGCTGCTCATCATGCTGCACGAAATGAACTTGTGCGTTTTATCTGTTTCGTGCACACAGTTCCTTTTCCACTGGTTTTTGATTGCAACTGGGAATATGTTTTGATTAGCTATTCCTATCATCCAGAGTTCCAGAGTGTCATTCCTACCACACATGTACATAATTCTGTTGTCGTTCCTTGCAAAAACTCATAACTTTTATGATACTTTCCGACTGGGTTGATCGTCGACCTCGATAATCAAACCCATCAATCAAATTATACAGTGAAACATGGATACATGACAGGGACATTGGCATATGTTTATTTTTCCACAAAAAAGTAAACCAATTCTGAAGTTTAAAACCTTTTATTCTTTGTAATGTACACGATTTTACAGTGGGGTATTTTCTAGCTTCAATCATCCAAATTGCTTAAGCTAACCCTCCCAGCTCAAAGGGAAAGCAAAAGGCGTTATTGAAATCACATGTACCATACACTTCCATAGGTTAAACATCAACACAACGTGCTTTTTTAAGGAACGAGAAGTAAAATGGTAGACCGTAGACGTTAGCAGAGAACATATAGTGTATTCATCGGAGAGTGAAATATACGACTGTAGAGAAATAGTCACGAGAAATTCAAGCATGCATGAATGCATGACATGACCCGTGCGACTGCTGCCACTACCATCACTTCCAGAAGTGCATTGCCTGAGAGCACATAACTATTTATCATTACCTCATGGGATTGTGGGTTATCCAACACCAGAATAGAAAAAGAATGACACAGTTGTTGTGAAACCCGTAGAAAAAAGATGCATGGTGCTTTTACTTCGGGACCAATATGCTTTCTCCTACCAAAAAGGTCCTGTTTTTCTGTACGTAATAATACTTTTCTGATTGATTTTCTCACTCGCTGATACGAATGTATCGCGTGAGCCACGTTGTATATGTTATGGGATGTGTGATGTGAATGTTATTGCTATTCAAAAACAAGCACAATACAATATTATATTCATCACAATTCTAAATGTACTTTTTCACTCGCAAAACATATTTGTCTCGGTTGTGTGCTTAGGTAGATTGTTATACAAAAGCAATGATTACGGTTCGACGTGTGCTGTACACTTCAATAAAGTAGAGGTGTGTGGAGTGCTAATGCATGAATGCTTTGGGATGATGTGTTTCTATCATCTGTTATCACACATGTCGATAATATCTCTGACTTATTCCATTTTTATGTGTATTTGTACAAAAAGGGTTTTTCAATACTCCCCATCGCCTTTCGTCTCAGGACCTTTTTATATGCAGGCTGTAAGCTATTATTGTAGGAAATGGAGGAAAACTGCGGGTTCCTCACTTTGCTTTTTGCGGTTTTCAAAGAATTTTATCGAGGAAAAAGTTGTACACGTACCTTTTGTGCTCATACCGAAAAATATCTAAGGGATCAAGATCACGACCCCATGTCGTGCACACTCCCAGCAAACTGTACAACATTTTTATTTCTAGTTTGCTTTCGGTATAACACTTTGAATATTATTTCTCCTAATGGAATTTCTTGGTAGATAGATATGCGTGCTAAATGGGAGAAAAAGTGACCTTCAGGGAAAATACCAGTTTTTACTACTCTTCTGTTGAGACCGGATACGAGATAACATGGCAAAAACCAAATGGAATTTAATGTTTCTTCATTATTAAGTATAACGGTTGGTACATTATGTATTACTTTGAGACATAAAGTTACTTAACTTGGATTTTCCCCTCTTGGGTCTTCCTCGTTTTCGTACTTTTGATATGAAATCATGGGAATGCTATATAGTTATCGTGATGATGGTATGTTCATGCACTTTCTATCATCTCATCAAATGTATCGCTATATTGCACTATAAATACTGGTGTATATAACAATACGCCAAGAATATCTCCGTCTACTTCTGCAATGATATTCCATTCTATAGGCCTACAGATATATCCCTGTGGACCAACTAATGGCACGCTGTGCTGTTACAGTTCAATATTTTCCGTGTTTTTGCAATCTAATGGGAGGAAATGAGGCATTACGATGACAAAACTACTCCTCTCTTGCTATTTTCATCTCAGGGAAAATGCGTGCAAAATATAGCTTTCTCCATTCAACGTTGGAAACTATAAAAAACGAGAAAATAATCTATTGTTTTTTACTTTTGTTCCGAGAAGAGAATTGGGAATTGGGAAATTTTTCATCATTTTCAACTTCTATTCACAACATCACAACTACAACCCATTGCTAATAGGTTGAACATGTCATGGGAGTCAAAGATCGCGCATGAAAAGAATATTTGGCTTCACAAACAATACAACAACTGAGACATGGGGAAAAGAAGGAAATCAAAGTCTGCAAATATCTTGTCTCTACTTCTAATTCTAGTCTGCACAGTGTTCTTAAAATCGAAATGGGAGTTGTAGTTGTCCATTGTAATTCGTGCATTCTATTGTTATACTTTTTTGCAATTTCATCGTTTTCTCAACGGTTAAAAGAAAGGAGGGTAGTTGACTTAATACGACCTCAATATTGTCAGCAGTGAAGTGAGCGCTGACTGTGGTGGTATGATGAGATGAAATAGGATGATGAAGAAGATGATGAAGGAACCTCCACAAAGTTGGTGGTGAAGCACAAAATAAGATGAAGATAAAACTACGATGATTTCAATTACTACAACTCAGAAAGCTAGTTGTATTTCATTTATTCAACCTCTAATATCAATTCAAAACTCGACAAGAAATGGGAAAGAAAATATTAACCAAAATTATTGTTCCTAGCTCTAATGTTTCCTGAAAACGATCCAATGAAAACTGGATCACAAAAACAGAAAGAATCTCAAGAAATATTCGAGCACGAACAAAAAGGAAGTTTGTTCAGCTCGAA